>JAIUND010001563.1:0-33242 GCA_034699125.1 Gisinianus flammeolus | reverse complement strand
ACGATAGATATGATTTCATGATCGTAGAACGTAAGACCTGGCCAGGACAGGTCATCGAAAAGTGGTCCTAATATCTTCCATAACCCTCTGTATTTTGTATTCTCGCTGTGTGTGATACAGAGAGTTTACCAGTATAATTGAAGATTTTACGACGGAAAAGCTGGTAGGAAACGTGATATACTGATACTACGCGAGTGAGTAATACTCACTGAGTATACATAATATCTGTAAATGTAATGTAGAGTAGACCATCGCATTAAAAAAATGTGGAATATATGAATGTCATGAGTAAATCACTCTATCACTTGGTGACATTAATAAATATGCTATAACAATTTGTCAGCTTGAAATATTCAAGATTTCACAGTCATAAATTAATTTTATTGTATTTTATACGTCGTCCCAACAGTAACACCACCGTCCAACAACAGCAAGTAAACAAGCTGCGTGTATAGAAGTGCTGAACTCTTGATCCCGGTTATAGAAAACTAACATTTTTATATACATAATACATGCCTAAGTATGTATGTACAATCATTCATATACACACACAGAATTATTTATACGCATATAAAAAACCAATTATTTTTATTGTTATTGTTATTACTTTTATACGTTATGCAATGCCATATAGTACAATGCAAATGAATGAATAACATTTTATATTTTAGGCTTGATGGATTTTACGTAGTACAAAAGTAAACATGTCAGAAAAATCCAGAATTATATTTTTGTTCCGACTGCAACTTCTCTTGATTTTTTCATCCAATCAGATTTCATTATTTCTCACCTCGGAATTTCCCAAGAAAACCCCAAAATCTCTTTTGATATTCAATTACAGAAATGAAATATGTACATATTTATCTAAAGTAATAGTAATTGACTGTGTGATGCTCCGTTTATTTATGGTTTCTGTGACTCGGTATAAGTGACAGTTGAGATTCTGGTTGTGAAATGTGTGCAAAAGTATATTTTCTGCCTTTCCTCTATTCTTTTATGATATAGGTTATACTCAGGGAAATGAAAAAAGTCAACGCATGTCTGTATTGCTATAGTGTGCCATTGTACATTGAGTGTAACTTTGGCACAGCGAGCATATGTACCACATTCATTACGTATGTAAACACATTGAAGTACACAAGTAAGTATGTATAAAGTGACTACTGACTATGTCTATACAACAGACTACAGAACTACACACAAGCACAAACATATGTATAGAGAATGGAAGAGTTGACTATCGTATGACGACGACGACTACGAGTGAATTGGCATTGAGAGCGAGCGAGGTTGAGTAGCAGCATACCCTAACCTAGAAATAATTTCAGGGTTAACATTTGTTCGTGTTCAAGGAAGGAAGGGTCCAGTTGGACTCTATTCAAGATCCTTCCAATGTTTCATGGTTGTTTCCAGGTCGATTTCTTGGGTTACAAGGACGCTCACTCACAATCGTCAGTTTACTCCGGCTCAGGAGGCCAAATCATCGGAGGTGTGGAAAGTGGAAACTTGAAATTCACGTACAAGGGAAAAACTTATTTGAATTTGAACTCGTCCGTCTGTATTTAGTCATTTTCTATAATACCTATGTATGTACTCTCCCTCTCTCTCTCTCTATCTCTCTCCATCACTGACTCCACATCTACATTCACATTTCCAGGTTCCGTTGTCATCGTCCTTGTCTCAAACTCAACTTCAAATACATCCCCTCATTTCATGATTCCATCCATTCAAAAACACAGCGGTGACGTTACTCGTTCACGTAAGTTTTTCATGCCCACTATATATTTTATTCGTTTTATGACTACACCGTTCGCACGGAATATATACACACTCATTGTCAGTCTCTAATGGCTCTAATACAATAATTTCTAATTGATTACATACACAATTATGACAGTGAAAGACAACCATGCAATGCAATAAAATCAATTATTGTTCAATTCTCAGATTCTTCGTTTTTTACATTTATACACTTTTAACAGTTAGTTTACTTTCCTATTTCATCTCACAGGAATAACAATCAATAAAATATTATGTTCACAGTTATTTCTATTTTAAAAAATTATGTTCAGTTTTTTTTGTATTTAAAAATATTATGTTCAGTTTTTTTTGTATTTAAAAATATTATGTTCAGTTTTTTTTTTGTATTTAAAACAAATTTGTGATGGTTTCATTCTAACTGTACACTTTACAAGTCATTTCACTTTTAATTAACAATTAAAAAAAATTGGTTCTTAGATATAGTACGTGGATTTCCGTTTTATTCACGGAAAGCGGGGATTCAGGAATTTTGCCTGGAGTTTGAAACGCTGACACGTAGATTAAGCATCGGTTTGAATGCATAACGTTCAGTCAGTTTGGATAGCGGATTTAACAAAACCTGAAAATCTCTGTATCGGTCCTCAAAAGTTAATTCCAAGGTGCGCAAATCTGTGGAATAAAACAGAATTAAATATATAATTAGCAAACAACAACAACAATAACAAAAAAACAAACCAAAAATTCTTGATATTAAAATGAATGAGATGATTATGGACATTTGACTCACTTTTTAAGTTGACAATGGATGAATTGACCCGTAACTTTTGAACTTGCTCATCTGACAGCTCAAAAGATTCCCGTTCCTTCAATTCCAAAGCGGTTTCCCTCGTGAATCCCGTAAAAGTAGCATCCAGTTGTCCGGGATGAGTATTTGCTATGGCTTCCACACCAATTTGAATATGTAACTTGAGTGTGGACAGACGTTCCAGTTTCCATATGAAATGAGCAATATTTGGGAAATCCCATAGGAAATCCAATTCTAAACTTTGAATGGAAGGGAACATCCGTGTCAATTTAATAATCATTTGAGGAATTGGATGAATTAATTTGAGTGTTTTCACAGAGTCCAAAGGATATTCATCATCATCATGTAAGAAAGGGAAAAAATTGTCATTGTTTTGATGGAGTCTTGAGTTGACGTCAATGATGACATCTCGAGCATTCGGGAAAATACGAGAGAAATGTTTGGGCACTCGATTATTCTCCTCCATTTGGAAAATATTGTCCATGGCTGATGGTGAACGGGAATCCTCTCGCATGTGCACAAAAATATTTTCTACGTGGGTTAAAGTGGGCAACGATGGGATTTGTGTGAGGAATGGGAAGGCATCCGCTATGAGATTTATATTTTTTAAAGAATTTGAATTCTTCTCAAGGATTTTCAGTAGAGCTTTCACTGATCTAAAAAGACGGTCAGGCTTGGGAGCCGGCCGCCTCTCAACAATCAACATGAGTTCTTCCACAATGAAATTATTCCCTCCGGCTCCAGCAAATGTTTCTAGTAATTCAAGTGTAGGATGAGAGAATAAATAAATACTTATTCGGAATCGGAAGGTCACTGTTTTTGTTTTTCTGTTTGAGTAGGCCAAGAAAACAGGCATGAGTTTTTCACAAGGGAATTCATTGTAGGAAACTAATTGGAGATTTGGAGCAGCTGGAAGGATTTTGTTTAAAAGGAAAGCGGGTTCTTCGCTTTGATGAGACAATCCAATGTCAATATTTTTCAAATATGGCAATGATAACTTTCTTTGGGTTGGATTTTCGGGGATTTCGTGGATTTCGCCTTCCAGCCACCATTGCCAAGGTACATACGGGACTCTGATGGACTCGAGATGAAGGGCTTGATAAAAAATCAAATTCCGCAGAGTTTGTGGCTTCGTCCAGTTCTCAGGGTCTTTTGAGTATAGAAATAAAGTCAGTCCTTTGATTTTTTGACCATAAAGTATGAAGAATTGTTGAACTTCCGCCAATCCTAAATCTCCCCCACTGAAACCAAAACGGACACACGGGAATTGCTGAGGGCGAGATGGTACAGAAGATGATGAGGAGGAGGTAATTTGATTACGAAGAATCTGATTGAAATTCTCCAGGCTTTTGTCATCTTTGACGACTTGATAGTGTTTGAGCATGAATTGTTTTCTTTGAGGGCAGAATATGAATGAAATTTCATTATCTTTTCGTTCAACTAAAACTTTGTGGACCTCATTCCGCCAATATCTATTCACCCCTTTACATTTGATCAAATCCTTTGTTGAAATCTTCTTCAAAATATCCTGGAGTAACTACAATTTGCACATGAACATAAATACAATATTATTTTTCAAACGTTATTATCTTATATACAGGACAAGAAGTCATATGGTCAATGATGACCAACTAATATAAATGCCAAACAACCAATAACGTGTAAATATATATAGGTACGTAGGTATAAACAGTTGATGTCAATTAATACAATATCTCACCTCTCCAAAAACGATATTCCGGTTTGTATTCGTCAAGACAAAATTTGTTTCTTCCTGATTGACATGGGAAATGGAATTCTTGTTCGACATTTTCAGTATTTTCAGCAATTTTAAGGCTATTATTTCTGCTTCCAACACTTGAAAGGAACTTAAGAAATTCTTTATTCGCTAAACAATAATAAAGTTATTTTACACGTTTTAATTGTTAATTGAAATCGAGAAGCGCAAAGTATGTAAATAATTATGTTCAACGTTGAAAACTCACTTGCACTCGACCACAGAACTCGAAAAACGGAATGAGCTGTTGTAAAATGATATAGTCACAATTCAATAAGAACCATAAGTATGATGTTCAGATCCTTTTTACCATAATGTTTGAAAACTTGTGAAAGGTTTAAAAGCCTATACATAGTGGACATACACAGACATATAAAGGTCTCTGTATAATCCTCGATATTATAGAGTCTACAAGTTTAAGAATAGGTGACCTATTATGTATAGGTCTATTGTAAGTAGGTCTATACTAATCGGATTAGTCTCTATTCCTATTCCGCAACTACCATTTGTGTAAGTAGGTACTTATATAGTCAAATACGTAATGGAACTCTGTGTGTTTCTCAAAAATGTGGAATCAGGATTAATAATATAAAAATTTAAAAAATACTCTTAAAGTAGAGTACAACAATGTTTTCCTTTTTCCTACAAAAACATTATTCCATCTTTCCTTTTTGTGTATTACATAATAATATAATAAATTCTGATAGCTTATAATTTTCATGAAGAATTTTTTAAACAAAAGTTGTATAATAAAAAATATTTATTTTACTAAAGAATATTCAATGACTGAAATTCAGTCTGCATGCATATAGTTGTAAAAAAAAATGTAGTAAATTTCTAGGAAAATATTTTTCAGTGGAACCTGGAAATCAAACATCGTCAAAACTGTAAATAACGTCTTTGGAAGTCTTGGATATTTTACGAATGTTCACTACAGCAATTGCAGCGGAATGTAATTGTGGATGAATATTATTTTTGTTTTCAATTTGTTTGTCCATTTTCCAATCGTTAAACCGTCCACGATACCACATACAACCAAAGAATAACATTAAGAGGATTACGGCTGCAACAGAGGAAATTCCAATGAAAATCCAAATTAAAATGTCGTCTTCGGATGTCTCTATATATATAAACAAACAAAATATGAATATAATATAATATCATGAAAAGCTTTCATTTTGTATATACTTTACCAATAAAAACATGCGTTTTTTATCAATTACAAATTGTCATCAGTAATCTTATGAAAAATAGCAATAGACGTGTATAAAAAAATAAAAATACCACAAAGTGTTGCTTTCCCACAAGAATGTATGACTTCAGTGGTTGGTGATCTTGAATTGTATACTATAATGTCAACTGAATTCATTTTCAAGTTTATATAACGAAACAAATTTTTCAACCGGTGATGAGTGTGATGATGGATTATGCGCGAGGATTTTCCATGTGAAATTGTTTAGCAATGTTCACTGACTTTGTGTACTCCCAGAAAAACGACTACAACAGTCAATGAATCCAAATGTAATTAAATCAAATCCATATTATGTATTTGATTCCGATTAATGTTCATTGCAATTGCAATTATGAATTACATATGATCAGTCCAGTAGTACAAATTAAGACTGAAGTACTGAATGAATTACTTCATTCCGCTTCAGTTTATCTCGTATATAAATTTCGAATTGGATGTGGAATTGGAAAAGCATGAAGCCACTCGAGATCGAACGTTTTTGTAATAGTTTGTTTAGTCTATTCAATTGATTATGGATTATAATGCGATTATCAAAAAGATTTAAAAGCGCCGCCAAATTATCTTCTTTTCTCTCTTCAGTTTGAGGTAGGATTTTTTTATACGCGTACTTTTACTATCTGTCACCGACATGAAAATCGTAATTAAAATTTCAGTCAGATTGATTTCCTCAACTATATACTCATTGCTTTTGGCATAGAATATTGCACAAGTTTTCCCCATTTTTTCCACTGTCCATTCGGAATATAGTTGGTATTAGTTAGCAAATACTTACGCTAGTTATTTATGAACGAATCGTATTTTATGTTTTCCTATACATTTTAATTGAATTTAATACTACCAAGTTAAAAGTGTCAACAGATTTATTTTGAACTGTTTAAAAACTAAAAACTGTACACCACCTCACATTTATATGCATATTATATACATTTGACATTGTGTTTATTACATATTTATTTATTTATTTATTTATTACATTTCTATAGTTTTAGTAAATAGTCTCAAGCGTAATAAACTCTGTATTAGTCTCATATTTGTATTCTACAGAAAGTTAAAATTCTAAAAAGTTAAAAGGGAATTATGCGAATTCCAAAGTTATTATTAATATTTCGCCGCGTAAAAAAATGGTATTTTCAGTTTCTCAATCTAACGTTTCGTTTTGTTACTTACATAAAATAAAATAAATATGTTCTATTATTTTGTCTACATTGTCTGCGATATATTCACTATAATAATATCACTGCTTTCATACATCCATTTTTAAAATTAAATCTTAAATTTAAACAGCATAAAATTGCAGTTTAAAGAATCTTTTTATTCCATATAGTAAACTGTGTTTATAATGATTATAATATTAATCTCATAGGCGTTTGTTATCAAAACTATCACTAAATATCCGTATATACATATTGCATCAAAGATTTAGCACATTTTCCATTACATTATTTCTAAATATTCGTTCTTGATTTATCTCATAATTCTATCGTTTTCATTTATAAATGAGACTCAAAATTTGAGTCTCAAATAGTCTGAAAAAGACATTTTCCCTCAGATAACTAAAATTAAAGGTCATTTTTATTCTCTATTGCTTATATGTATAGTGAATCTTGAGATCTTGTGTTCTTATTGTTAATTTTTATTACGTGTAGAATTCCTCACGAACCCAACCAGTGGGAGAGGGGAATTTTCGGACAGCCAGCCGTCGAAATTCATCATAAACAATCATACAGAGAGCAAAAGGTAAAGCCGGAAGGAAGAGAATCGGGCTGCAAGATCATAACATTCATTTAAAACATTAAGTTGTGTTACTGTTACTTGATTACTTGTGCATACTAAACGTTTCACATGACATGACAATGAAAGCTTAAGCTTTTCGCTTAAATTACCTCACGGATGTTAAGAGAAAACTGGAGTTGACATACGGTGTGTAAACAAAAAAACAGAGGAGAGCGAGCTCAATAAGAATAGAAAAATTCATATTCCAATTCCTATATGTACAATAACAAAGCCACATTTGCAATTAGAGAAACCAATGCGCAACTTTACACTTGTACGAGTTGGTGATTATTTAATTGCGATTATCAACAAAATTTTGCGGAAGGATATAAAGAGTGTATATAGTGATATATAAGTTCATTTTTTACCTCATTCCCTGCTGAAATAAAGATTGTCGTCGAGTTTTGCAAATGATGACATTCGCAATTTGAGTAATTACAATGGAAATGAAAAACGCCGTTTGACAGTACACTCCCAATTGTTGACGGGCAGCATAGCTCTGTGAGAACGGAAAAACATTGACAATTGATAAGTGATAAATTCCTGGAAATTATATGAATATAATAGTTTTGATGGAGGTATGTATAATATTACAAACATATGTCCTCACCCATTCTTGCCCATAGGAATCTTCTAGATCATTTATTGCTGGAGAGTCCCATTTCTCCCGTATCCCAATGACTATATCCGGTAGGAATCCATTCAAAGCCAAACATACAAAGTAAGTGAAGAATCCTGCAGCCAGCTCGAACAGTGAAGTTTGGCCGTATGTATAACTCAAGAGTCTGTAATGAAACACAAATATGTAGTTCATGACATAAGAATACAGCCCATAAGAATACAAATCATTTTACATTTATTATAGCTATAAACTTACTGTCGAGTCACAAGTGTGTCTTTTGTTGGGTTCCTTGGTTTCAATTTCATGATATCCGCTTCCGCTCTTTCATGGGCAATAGAAATGGCTGGAGCTACGTCCGTCCCCACCACCGACAGGAGCATTGCAATGGTCCCCATTCTGCGTATAGACAGAAATATTTAATTATTAATTCATTGCGGGGATTCAATATCCTTATACTTATACTTACAAGCATAAAACAGACTACAGACAACAAATGTGCATTAAAAACTTACGGTAAAGGGCATCGAAGAATTATAAACATCCACACGCTATACCTGTGCATAAAATATTTGTAGGAGAATGTAGTTGTTGTTTTTTTATGCTTGTTGTTTTAATTTACTTGTTTTTCATTAAGGTTTTTTTTTTTACATCTCGGCAATGTTATCGGCGAGATTGTATGCAATCAGTTTCTTAAGATTATCAAATATGAGCCGCCCCTCCTCCACCCCAGTGACGATGGTAGTAAAATTGTCGTCCATGAGGATCATGTCCGCCGTCTCTTTGGACACTTCCGTCCCACTGATCCCCATAGCTATGCCAATGTCCGCTTTTCGAAGAGCTGGCGAGTCATTGACACCATCACCAGTACTTGCCACGATATGACCCAGCTGTGTAATTCAAAATCCACAGAAATATTGACAGAATCCCAACCAATGTATTTAGTATAATAATTTAAGTATTTTTCCTTATTTAAATTACCTGCTGAAAGGCATCCACAATGATTAGTTTTTGTTCCGGGGAAGTACGAGCAAATACAATTTCCGAATAATTTGTCAAAACATTTAATAATTCTTCACATGTCAACAGCTTCAACTCAGCTCCAGATCTGCGAAACATAATGTTTTTAGTCGTGCACAATTAATTAGTTGAGGAATTCCCTGTACAAAATATTATTTGGTAGCTCTGTAATATATTATGTGGATACAAATTTGTAATTGTAATTGTTTCGCTTACATGACGGCAGCTTTAGCCTCCGTGGGATCAATTTCCGCAACTGAACAACCACGGGATTGAGCAATGTCTTCAATCGTTGCATTTCCTTCTGAAATTATCCCCACCGCACGAGCAATAGCTACCGCCGTCACTGGGTGATCACCTTTTTCAATTTGAAATATATATAGACATTATACATGATCAAACTTAAATATTATGAGGTATAGTACACAGGATAATTATAAGACATTCTTGTTGAAGAATATGTTCTTTTACCTGTGACCATGACCACTTTAATGCCTGCTGACCGGCATTTTTGTACTGCATCGGGTACAGCAGCTCGTGGAGGATCTATATATGAAATCACAGAAATGTGTACAGTAAACAATTTTCAGATGCATTTTTAGAGAGGGGAAACAAAGTTTGAAAACTTTAAACATTTATTTTGTGTAGATTTTACCTATCATGCTGACTAGACCAACGAAACGGAATCCTTTTGTCAAGAAGTTGGGATTGTCTGAATCAAATTCAACACCGATTGGGAATTCACCAGCTGGAAGGCGATAGTCACAAAATCCCAAAACTCTGGTACATAGGAAAGAAAGTAAACAAAATCAAGCCATTTTCACTTTCTTTTCTTTCCTTTACTCACACATGCATAAAGTTTGTGAAGGTACGTATATATGAGAGTGAAAATATCTTACCTTTCACCGTAAGAGCCGAGGAGAGCGTAAACTTGATTGAATTTATCTATCCACTCTTGATCCAGTTCATATTCCTTGTCTCCAATTAAAATGTGACTACAAAGACTAACTATTTTTTCTGGTGCACCTTTCATTACCAAAAGATATCTCAAATCTGTGGGGTCTCGCATATCATGAATGGACAATTGAAATTTGGTTGTTGAATTAAATGGCAATTCCAAAAGTTTGGGAAACTTTTCCCGGTATTTCACTACATTTGTCAGTTGAGCCTCCCAGCATTTTAGAATAGCAGTTTCCGAAGCATCCCCCTCCACAAGCCTATATATATATAGTTATATAAATTACATTGCATTAATTAATTATGAATCAATACAGTACAATAATCATTATGTATATATATATAGGCTTGTAAATAATAAAGTAATAATGAATGTATACCGGTTCTGAATTGGGATTTCTTCTTGTCCAGGTTTGAATATAGCTCTGGAACAGAGAATCGCAACATTGGACAAAGCTTTGAAGCCAGGATCGTTGATATCGAAACTCACACCCGTTTTAAACTCATTTGTATCTGCTTCTGCAATGTGATCATTGAACCACATGTGAGCGACTGTCATCCGATTTTGTGTCAAAGTCCCCGTCTTGTCACTGCAAATCACACTGGTCGAGCCCAACGTTTCCACAGCTTGCAAATTTTTGACCAGGCAGTTCTTTTTCGACATTCTCTTGGCTGTCAGGGCCAAAATCATTGTAAAAGTAACACAGAGACCTTCCGGAACGTTCGCTACCTAAAATACAAACAGACCATAAACGTTTTTAGAATAATTTTTACTTCCAATTTACTAAGATTTGGAAAGTATACGGATTATACTGATTATAGTTTTGTAAGTGATTTTAACTCACCACAATGCCAATGACGAAAAATACAGCGTCCAAATAATCGTAGTTCATGAACATGGCAACAGCAAAAAAAAGACCACCAAATACCACAGATCTTATCGTCATTATCTAAAAGTGAAAGGAACAAATGAAAATTTACGTTCACAATTATTTCTCTCTCTCTCTCTCTCTCTCTCTCTCTCTCTATTTGTAAATCATGACGGGGAGTCAATTTTTGTGCACCTTGATGAAGAGGTCCATTTCCATCCCTATTGGAGTTCTACCAACGTCCACACTTGAAGCTAAACTTGCCAGCTGACCCATAAAAGTGTTTGACCCCACGCGAACGACCATTCCTTTACAGTGACCTTCCAAAGCACTGGTGGAAAAGAAAGCTAAATTCCGAGTTTCTAAAGGATCCGAATGAGTGCAGAGTGGTCCTCTTTTTTGAGGTTCACTTTCTCCAGTGAGTGAAGAATTGTCCACTTTGAAATCGGATGCTTCGAGGATCCGAATCTGAAATCATTAAACACAAAAAAAGTCCATTTTTTGTAATACAGTAAGAATAGTTAAGAGTTATATTATATATATATATATATAATTAAGAAATTAGTCAAAAATTTACATCAGCTGGGATCCGGTCTCCATAATGTATGTCCACAATATCTCCGACGACCAATTCCCCAACATCAATTTCCCTCCGAAACCCGTTTCGATAGACTTTTGCACAATGAGGAATGAGATTTTTGAAAGACTCCATGATGCGATTGGACTTGAACTCTTGATAGAAACCGAAAATCCCCGACACAAACACGACGAGGATTAAAGAGACAGACAAAATGAGATTGTCATTCACGATCCTGTCCGTATTTGGAAGGAGGAATTGAATTCCATATGAAATGAGTGCCAACAAGCAACAGGCCCACAGTAAAATATTCAGACCCCCGAATACTTCCTTGACAAACTTGAAGAGGTGTGAGTCCTTCTTTGGTGGAGTCAATACATTCGCCCCATATGTTACCCGATTTGCTTGAACTTGAGTATCTTTTAATCCCCGCGTTGGACTCGTCCCGAATCTTACTATTAATTTTTCAATCGGAACTTGATGTTCATCCATTGACAAGTCTTTACCCGGGGACTTCTCATATGGCCGAACCTTGAAAACAATATACACACAATAGTCATAAAATTTTATAATAAATAAATCCTTCATTTATTCAAATATTCAAAAACTAAATATTTTTAATCAAAAATATAGTATATTTAATTTGTTTTACCGGACCGCCATCATGAACAAAAGTTGGATTGTCAAAACCAGTTTCTTTTCCAATTTCAATTCCAGATTGCATTGTGCCAGAACAGTCCGCCGAGTTTGAAGGATGCGGCATCGAGACTGCAGTCGACAGTATCGGCATTTTTCTCAAACTCATAATCACGACAATTAATCCTCTACTCCCTTATACTGAATTTAGGTCCTTATATAATTATATATTTATATTATTTATATAGATTTCAAATATGTATATTGATTTGCAGAATATTTAGCAGGCTCTATTGGCCTAATTAAAGTTTTTAAACTCGTTATTTATAGCACTGACATTATTGTCTCAAATGCAAAATCCCTTTATATATATATTTCAAACACACAGATGACAAGAAAGTATTATACAAACTAAGAGTAATATGTAACAGGGAGACATGATTTCAACTCTCAATTTTCTCAACGTTTTTCCGTTCCAACTTATTTTGACATTGGCAATAGATGTAGTAAAACAAGAATTGAAAATTCGTTGAGCGTATTATAAAAATGTGTATTTTGAGATTGGAAACATTTGAGCTATGGAGTGTTTGAGAATGTCTTTATACTGACATGAATATATTATGTAACTGAGCCTTTTATTTTTTCCTATGAACGATTTTAGATTAGCATAATGGAAGGATTATAATAATTAAAATGACACAACTTTCAGTTTTACTAGACGATAAACTATACTATAAGTTTGAGTATTCACTAATCACACACGGTATAAATAATATCACAGCAGGTCAAGTACAAAATGTATTCAATATATTATATTAATGTAAATCTGTGAGATCTGGAATTAATTGGAATGAGAGATCAATGAATTAGTTTCCTTGTAACTTTCCTTGGCTCTCGTTAATCGTTATTATTATTTTACAGTGATATATATGAGCTAGAATTTTAATTGACTCGGTCCACTTTCCTCACAATACATAAGTCTTATATAAATCACAAAATCTAAAATCACAATTAAATGTACTTATATCACAGTGCTAAGTTTTTTTAAAACTAAATTATGTATTGTATTCCATTTTTTTGGAAATGGTTGTCACACACAGTCATTCCGTTTCCTTTTGTGCCGTCAGAGTTTTACGGAAGAAGGCTTTGTAAGTAATTTTGTCTGTGTTTTCTGTGTTGTCTATATAAATGTGTGGATTTGGACTGGAGGGAGAGAATATAAGACGCCAAAGCCTTTGTCACATAGGGAAATCCCAGTCAAAGCTGTGGGATGATAAATACATATAGAAAAAACCAAATTCAGACTCAGCAATAGAACTCTGACGATGAGATATTCATATTAGACTTTCAACCAGAATTTTTTAGTAGATATTTTATTTACAAACCACGAGGACATTTGTATATATACGATAATATTCAAAGCACATGTAAATATATGATACGCATTTCCTTTTTTTTAAAATATGATAATCTCAAAGCATTTCTCTGGCTTGATCCAGTCCAGTAGCCTATACACATACACAAAATCTCCAATCGACTCATTTACGTACCAAAGTAATATATGTATAATATAATATAATATACATACCAACTCCATAACACGTGTATATAAAGCCTTCATTTATAAATTTGTAAGTTTGACGTCGGTCTCACAAGTCAAAAGTCATCAAATGGACAATATTTATGCATAAGATTAGTCATATTATGTACTTATATATTTTGGTATGTATGGTATGGTTGTTTATCCGTGAACATTCATCAATATTAACTATTGTGGTACAATGTCCTCTTCCTCACAATTCCTATACCTATATGATAATAATTATAATACCCACATTTGTATTTAAAGTATTTATATACTCTCAAGACTTGAAAAATTCCTGAGAAAAATGTATCGTGGCTTTGAGTCTATATTTCTAAAATAATAACTTTTTTGTCCAGGGTTATTGGAATACCCACAAAATAATACAGGGATTTTTCTCGGAATTGAATGTTCAATCTTATAGCTTTCTATCTGAGAATTCGTTGACTCTATACACATCTGTAGATGAAACCTGCTCGAATACTGCAAAATAATTGAACAATGAACAACGCCAAATCACTATTTTACGTGCGCGGCTAGTAATATGCTAGAATATGAGATGTAGAATATAGATTAGATTAGATTAGATTGTACTGCGGGTACCTTTCAAAATTCCTAGGAAAACAATAAAATTTTCATTTTTTCAAAAGTACATTTACAATGTATATTTTAAATTTTACATTATAATCAGGATTATCTATATGATTTGTACTATTTATCTATTTTAAAGTTCATACGCATTTTCTTTACATGGTATATTTCTATTTTAAATGGGCAACTTATGCACCGTATGTAATCTTATATTGATTGATTGATTTATTCAGTTTAAAGTGCATTTAGGTTTTACACCCATCACACAAAATAATTACAAATCTTTGACTAGTTATAAACTAGAGACTATATACATGTAGTAATTTTTCTTCTCTTATTACTACGGCGGCTTGTATGTACATAGCTAAATTGTAGACAAAATCCAAATCTTGGTTTCTTATGAAATTTACGTAATTTTCTTCATTATTATCTGTAATATCTAATCTTATATGTGAACTTATTTGTGAGAGTTCGTGACTGACTTTCTTGTCATGTACATGTACATAGATATATATGAGAGCTGTCAACGTTTATTAGTAAATGCTATTTATTAGTTAAAGGTCCTTTAGGAATGGCTTGGTAAAATAGATTTTGCGTTTTAATGTTGTGTAATTGACACGCGTGTAACCGGTTTATATTTATATATATTTGTTCATGTCATCCAATGCCTAACTATTGTGTATTTTTTCACCGTTCCAAAAATGGGTTTAATTAAGGGTAAATATTTGGATTGTGGAAATTGGATTGATGGATTCTTCCGTACAGAATGTTGAACAGCTACTGGATTACAAGGCATTTCTATTACAGGCAGGAAAATTTCTATAGGGGGGCGGAGATTGATATTGTAGAATAAAATATTTTGTTTTATTTTATGTGGGAGGATTTTAACAAGTCAAAAATAAAATAAACTGGTACTATACAAGTGTGCTCCTTTTAGACATTTGAAAGGGATGAATGTAAATGTAATCTGGAACGTTTGCTTCTTGGACTTTATTCCGTCTTTGTTTCGTCTGTAGTTTAACTTGTAAAGTGGAGGAGAAAAGGCGAGGGATTGTTTATCATTTGCAAGTTTCGAGCAAGTATAATGCTGCTTATGTATGGATAAATACATGCATATATGTATTTCAAGCTCAATTAAATGTGTTTAAAAATGAAACAAAACAAACCTTCTGCATAAATAGTATACAGACTTCCAAGAAATTCTCGGTTTCTGTACATTTGCTATGTGCTTTGACTGTTGTATTGCTAATTAGATGAACAGAGGATGATGACATATGATGTACATTGTGTGAAAATTTAAGAAATAATGCTAATGGATTTCTTTCCTTTGTTTACACTATGGTTTGTCAACAAAACACGTGTCGTCTCTCTCGTCATTCATGCCCCTTTTGAATTTGGAGTTTTTGATGGTTGTTCTCCACAGGACACTGGAGAAAGTCGAAAGTATTTGTATGGAGAACGAAATGAAAGGGGAAAGCTTGCCTGTACAACAAGACTAAAAGCAAAAGCAATGTGTTTTTGTCAAATTGAACTGACTTGAGACTTGAGACTTGAATTCCGTATTCATCATACACAGACACACTTTGCGGCAAGTTCATTCTTTTTTCCTTCATTATATAATCCATATGAATGAACATACCCATTGCATTCAATTCACAAATAGAGTTTCATTCACCAACTCATTTTGTATCTGCCACATAACAAACAATTTCCAACATTTCAGTTTCTCCTACGTCATTTCATGGAATGTCTTTCCATCGTCAGCTGATAAGAAGCAAAAATAAATGCGCTTGTAAAAGGATTTATTTGAATATTCGGGGAAAGGAGGAAAACGTATAAATAAATGACCATATTATGTATTGTATAGACGTGAGCACTTCTTTCTCTGTCAACAGAAAATAAATATTGGAGCTATAATAATATGTCTCGCCTCTTTATATCACTCCACAAATATATCTCACTATGAATTTTCAATGAAAACTTTTCATACGGGTCTATAGTAATAATTTGTCGGGAATAATTGTAAACAATATATTATTGCATTGACACACGACACAGCAAGTTGTTACAAGTATTTAATTGGTATATAACTTATTTTTGACAATTAATGTTTTACTAGAATTGAAATTAGGACAACCAAACGCCAAGCAAATCATAATTGAATCGGAGAATTTCCAGGAAAGTCCACACAAAAATTATTATTATTATCATGAAATAGACGGTTGAAGGGTTTTCAGTTTTTCACTGAGGGTTCACTGAACATAGATTCTGTGTGCATGTTCGACAAACATTGTTTGCTACATATATACATAATATAATTCTACCATTTCCTACACAGAATCTACGTCTTTGACATATGTGACATGTAAAACTTAAAACGAATCACGGTTTTTCAGTAGGTATATACACACTATACACGTGTCACATGAGTCGTAATGTACGAGTCACAGGTAAACAGATATTGAATTATTGTTTGCAATGTCTTTCTTCTACTTACATTACCATTATCTATATATATAATAATAATATGTACATATCTAACATGTAATGGCATAGGAATGGCAAGAACGTCAAGAACTATAAGTATTGGATTACTATTGTATCATTGTACCGTACAATAATATCTACAAGATGGGATTACAAATGACATTTACAAATTCTTCGGATCCCTTACAAGTATGAGGATAAATATACCATATATATATAGAACGTATAATAATACTCACATCTAATATCAAGTGTGTTGAACCCTATATTTATATATATGTATATGTACGACATTGTAATGATTGTAGCAGAGCCAAGTCCCAGAATTATTTATTACTGTGGATTCTGGATTCTGGATTTTGAATAGATTTCTTGTTCTCTTTTCGCTTGACGCTTTTTCTCTTCCCAGCTGTCACACATATGACCCATACGACTCACTCACTTTACCCATTGTTTTTGATGATCACATCAAAAATTCAACGTTTCCTTCCAAGTCCAAATTTAGTCCATGAAGGATGGAATTTATTTGTTCGTTTCATTTCGCCAGACTCGTCAGACTCTTTGTTGGAGGGTACAAAGTTACTTCGGAGACCGAAACGACTTCCATGAATCCCGGAAGCTGGAGGTTGCCATCTTAATGCCAATGCCATTTCTCGAGCTTTACAAAGTATAAATTTATATATATAGATATAGAACAAATTGAAAATGTTATTCATCCATAATTAAAGGAACTGTATGATTTCTATATCACAAACAATAGGGATTTCATTTCATTTCAGGAAATATAGCTATAGACAATGGAGCTAAGGCTTATAAATAGTTATTGTAGTCTAATGATTAATTACAATATTTAATAACTATACAAATTGGATTTGGAATTAAAATTCACAATAGAAAATTAAGAGCATTATAAGATATGGTTATAAAATCCGACGTACCTTTATTGTTGTTTCCATAATCCTGGAAGTTGTGACTGAGTTCTGGACTATCCTGAATGTCCCAATCAAAATCCTTGAAATTTTGATTTTCCTCATCAGTTGAAATGGCATCTGAGCCATCTCCTTGATCTTTGTGTAGAGCTTTTAGATTTTCTCGTAAGTGATCAAAAAACTTTTCCATGTTACTCAGAGCTCCTGTTTTAGTATAAGGAAAGAAATATGAATGAGACTTAAGTGTACAATTTATCCTGTATACCTAATACCTACCATGTAAAAGTTGATCTGTATAGAAGTTCAAAAATTCTTTTAAATCTATCATTTACTTGCACTGATGAAAGGTGTAAAAGTTGGTTGTTCATGTTCCATGGACTCGAGCTCCTCCAAACGTCCCTGAGGGTTTGGATTGTTAGAATTGGATGTCATACCCGGAATATTGAAAATGTTAAGCCCAGAGCTTGGGGTGAGTCCATTAAGGACGGGATAGCTGTGAAATTGAGACATTCGATGTCCAACCGGTCGGAATCGAAGTTGATATGCTGGGGACTTGAGAAGAGCGAGACCTTTGGTATATTCATCTTCAGTGGATGCAACTGTTGGACCACGGGAAACTCGCACTATCCTATTTAAAAAGGGTGGTCTCGGCTCACCTATACACATATCATTCCACAAATATTTCATTACAAAAGATTAAAATAAACACAAAATCAATGCAAATGCTCATGCTAATGTCTCCTTTTGCCCAACTGTTTTCCACAAAAAACTGATGAAAGGAAGTGAGATTTTTTTGAGATGAAAGATGAATTCAGATTGGGCATATGGCATATCAATATGTTTAATTATTAAACCTTTTTTGTGTGTACCTTTGAAAAAATGATCGTACTCGTCTTCACCGTACAAATTTGGGTTTGCAAAGCAGCAAGTATTCAAAAATCGTGTTGACACAATTAAAACGAGTACACGTAAAATCAAATTCCCTTTAAATTGTAATTTGAGCGACATTTCTCTATACAAATTGCATTTCCTATGGAATTTGATTGAGCTATGGTTAAATTTGTATACACACTGTAACTATATAAACTGTTTTAAAAATAGACTCTGTCGACTGCTTGTGAAATTCTTAGTGACAGCTGTACAAGTATCACAAAAACTATAGTCTAAATAATCTTTGATAGTTGACGGTTAATGGTATTATTTTTTTGCACAGTAAAATTGTGAACGGGACTCGTAATTAATTTATTGGTTGTTTGTTTGTTTGTACGACAATATTATGACGCGAGACCTTCACCTCTACTGTCCATTGTCCACTTGAAATGTGCTAATGGTAAGTGTCAAGTAAATTGAAGAGTCACTTGTAATTCCCTTAAATTAGTTATACTGAAGCGTTTGAATCCTCAACATTGTTATTTTCTATATAGTTGCTCATGCAGACTTTGTTTTTTTTGTCTTGTTTTTTGTTTTCTGGCAAGGAAAAAATGACGTTTTTCTTTTTAAAATGTATCGATTGTATTGGGGAATAATTCAACTAGCCAGTTATTTTTGTTTATACAGAGTGTTTGGAGAGTTCGTCGTTCGTGTGGGGTGAAAAGCTCTTTCAAATTGAAGTGACAGTGAAAGAAGAGGACAACATAATAATTCTTTACTGCTTAAAATATAACTGTCGTCAGTTGTGTGTGGTTCTCAATGTTTTTGTAAGGTGATCAAGTTTGGTGGAGCTGGAATTGGATTCTAAACTGTACAACTCACTTGCCTCGCCCTCATATATATAGACAATGGACAAAGACGGATGGAACTTCCGTTGGGGGAATCTCTTCCACAAACCTACAACCACAAAGCTAAATCTACAAAGGCAAAGCTACAGGAAAAACCAACCGGGTAGAGCTTTCCCATTCTCTCTCTCTCTCTCTCTCTCTCTCTCTCTATCTATCTCTCTCTCTAGTTCTCTTTCTCGGTTTCATTTCTGTCCACGTCATTTTCTTGTCCACCCAATTATCACCCGCTTCCACAGATTAAAGATTATTTACTGACGTACGACCAGTTACCATTTCTATATGGTCTAAACACACTTGTTCTCCGACTTATGAAACTGTTGTAATCTATATATACTATATACCAAAAGAATTTGTAGTTCAACCATATTTCAATCAGGGAAAACTAACAGCAGAAACTATAATAAAAGCTCGAAGCCTAAATGCATCTTGAAATGTACAACCCTTTTTTTATAAATGAATTTATGAATGAACTAAATTTAGAATCCTGATAATTGTCCACATTGATAAGTTAAAATGGAGAGGCTTAAATTAAATAAATACAAGGAGAAAAAAAGTATGACGAGGAAATTTCTTTACCTTCTGCTGCTGTGATTGAAACTCCAAGGAAATGAATTAACAAAATGAGGGAAAACATTTCCAATTTCCTTGCAATCTTTGACTCCAAATTTTGAAACATTTTCCACTGTTTTTATTGACTATATACTCTATGTAGTTTATATGTATGTCAATGTATATTTTAAAGGAAATATTATGATTAAAAAAGTCACTGAGAAATCCGAGTTATGTAATTGGAATGGATTCGATAATTTTAGATAACGGTATTTCTTGTTGATTTTTGATACTAGTATTTGAGTCACTGGGATGGAACTGTGACAGCATGTTTCATTTGGTATGTCACCACTTCAAATTGCCTTGATATTTGATACACAGGCCAGACAATACAGCAAAATATTATGTTATTTTGTGAATGGAAAGTCCGGGTGAAAGTCCGCTCAAGTAGTCCGTTCAACTTTCGATTTTGGACAAAGTGACAGAAAATTATTGTTATTTTGTTTTAATTTTTGTTTTCTCTTTGTCTGTGCAGTTGTCTCTGAACCTGAACAAAAAAAATATTCTTCCTTGAATTTATTCAAAAGGAGAAATTTTGCAATTTACAATGTAAAATGTGGAGAGAGAGAGAGAAAGAAGGCGAGAAAGGTTTGGGATTTCCAGTTAGACGTGTGGACACTTGACGCTGTTTGTTCGTGTCCAATCGCTTGTTGCTTTCACGCCCGTGTGTGTCTGTTTGAGTATTTGGTGTTTGGTGTATGTCCAAACTGGACTGGGTGTGGATAATGGTGAAAATAGTCGAGTTGCTCTTTGGCCAAACTCTGATACTCTCAGACTGCTTGACTTTGTATTTCAACAAGAGACTATTTTATACTATCATGAGCGACTGAGTCACACAATATAAGTATATTGACGACTCTCTAACTCTAATTCTTCAACTTGGAAGCCCAAAAATCCAATTCCAAGTCAACACTGGACGATATATAGACCCGAGAGGACAAGAGAGCGAGAGAGAGACAGAGAGAGCGAGAAATTTTCACACTTGTAAATTACAAGTTGTGAAGGTGCTACCCACATTTGTACGTGATTCGTTTCATTTCATTTGAGTCATGATAATAAATCTACATTATGATATGATAAGATTACGCATCAGCAGTCTATTTTTTATGTGTGTATGTATGTGGAAGTGTGTTGTGTATGTATATATGAAGTTTGTAGATACATGAAATGAAATGGGCTTCATGTGGGGCCAATCTTTGTCTTTTCCATTTCCATAAATAAACGTGGCATGAAAGTTTTCATGTTCATGTCCATGTCCCAGCCATTTGGACAATTAGCTATTTTACTTTCCTCATTTTCACCCGAGTCGGAAACTATTTAACTGTATCATTTCATGTATATTATATTATGTCGCCTCGTCATTTCTACTTTTGCATGACACTTTCTATTTCCTATGTTACTTTTCCCTATCTTCTCATCACTCGCCAAATCCACACACAAATCCATACACACACACACACACACACACACACCTACTTCCCTACCTAATTACTTTTCATTGGAACTCTAGAGATTTCCAGGGATAACTCTCATTATTCTAATTCCAAATATTCTGAATTCTAACAAAAAGTCCGAGTGAAATTAACACTAAACAACTTGGACATAAAATACGGCACAACAGCACATGCAAACTTTTCCCGTCGAAAATGTACAGATTCCACAAGGGTTCTTCTCCCATATAAAGTTTACGTATGCTTCTTCTTCTGTATACGGATTTCCATGTGAGGAAATAGAAGAGAGAGAGAGAGAGAGACTCGATGATTTGGTCACATATTATATTGACTATTGGCTTCACCTACGTACATGTAGCAATATGGAAATTAACATTTTCCTTTTGTTCGTGGGCGGATAGCAGGGAATTTGTAGGGACGAAAAATTTCTCATGAAATAATTTCCCTAATATCCCAAAATACACATATAAAGTATACAGAGTCGGCGCATTTTATTTGTTTAATCAGCCTAATCGCGGAAGTCTCACTTCCAAACTCATTTATCATTTAGCTCATTTTACTCGAGTTAACTTTTAGACTTTGAGTTGGCGTTATATATATTATGCAATCTCTGTATAAATATATATACACCGTCTACATCAGAGTATATACGCAGACTAAAATCATTCAGGTTTTCGGAAACATGCAAGAAATTTCTACGAAAGTCGTAATTAGAAAAATAAAATAAATCCGTTAGATGAATTTTCAGCCTATCTAGTTGGCGTACATCAAATTAAAAATTGCACAAAAATCACTGGATGTATATTATCGTAACAAAAATTATGCAGAGTCAAAATCAGAATTTTTTAATTGCCGTTCTCGTTATTTGGATTTCCTGTAAATCCTAATGCCGATGAAAAATGAAATGAGCGGTTTGATGATTGGTCGCTTTAATTCCATTTAAGGTTGTGAATTACAATAAGTCTCACCGTTATCAAGTATAGATGACAAATGACTGTGACTCCAAGGAATGGCGGAAATGAAAATCAGACATGTGTAAATCATCCTTAAACTGCCAGAGGATTTTCGTCTCTCTTCCTCCATTTTCTTTCGACTTTCGATGTCTCCTAAAAGTGTTTCATTTTTGCATACACAGAACTTTAGTACCAAGAAATAAGATTATACCTATTGTAGGGAAGACGTAATACCCGGTGCGTTCCAGTAAACAGTTGATCTACTAAAAATAAATGGCTTACTATGTATACTAGAACTAGAAAATTCAATGTTTGGACAAACAGGTTTTTAGTTCTATCGATTTTATTTACCTTTATATCGTAGTTCCGAATGTGGACGATTGAAAATCTTATAAATTATTCTTGGAAACACGCTGTAATTTAAAATTCAATCGTCACGTTGTATATTTAATTGAGCTATTGCCGTATTGACTAGTTTTCACTGGATAATTTAACCGTGTATGTAAATGCTTGATTGATTTTTATATTGTATCCACAAGAGAAAGTCACTCACAATGTGAGAGTGGTTATCCCTTTCTATATATATTATGCTCTACTGCACCTGACTTGAGGGATCAACAGACTGGCGACTGAATTTTGGGTTCGTTTTCATCAGTCATCTCAGTTGGAAATAAATAATATCGTGCTGTTTTAATTACTTTCCGTGAGAACTCTCGCCAATCATACTGTTTTTATTGCATGTAGAGAATTTGAACTTATAGCTATGTAAGAGAGAGGCAGATTCAACACCACAGTCGCTTGACTACCAATAATAATTACAAAAAAATATCAACAACTTCTATACCATACATATCTGTATTATTACATATTATGGTACTTTATATTATGAATTTTCTGACTGCGGTTGAATGCATGTACACACATTAAAAATTCCCAATGTACAAATCTTCTCCGGGTAGAATTGTCCGCATATGATATGATGTACAACCGAAGAAAAAGAAATGTCCGTATATAGAATTGTCTAATAAATGTAGAATAATCCTTGAACCAGGGGCGGCGGCACGGGGGGGGGGGTACAGGGGTACACCGTACCCCCCGGTTAAAAGGTCGGGGGGTACACGTAATGGCTTTGTACCCCCCAGATAAAAATCAATAATGCTTATGTATTTCTCTGAAATTTTTCCAAAACGTACGAAATACAAAAAAAAAGGTTTCAATTCCGATACAAAATAGTATAAATCTCAAGACTCAAGAGCACAAGCTCTTGACCAAACCCAAATATTGGGAAATCCTTTGGAATATTTTATGACTTTCCAGGAAATCAGGACAAGTGCCATAAAACGCACTCGCACGACGTATGTGAAAGGGAAATTTCTTTTTGTTTGACCGTATACGTTATGTGCATATTGTAAATACTAAAACTCAAAAAAGACTTTGGGAAGAAAAATGAACCACTTTAACCTTGGAAAGCTCAAAAGGGCACATCTGTTTTTGTTTTCTGTTCCCTTACTTAACGAACTCACGAATTTGTTTTATTTTTACTCTGACTGCCAGGGCAACCAGAGCAAAAATCTCTGGATTTTCAGTTTGTATATTCCAATTTCCAATTTATAAACTTCCCCACGGTTTTTGTATTCATTTTCACTTAAACATTACTCAATGTGTTGGAGTGCTATAAAATGCCAAATTTTGAACAGGCAAGAAAGGAGAAAGACGTAAATCGTGCCACTGCTTGTGATGGATATCGAAAAATTGATTCATTTTTTCTGAAAAAACCCCGTTTGGCCAATACAGCGAAAATTGAGACCCAAAAAAATGGGAACGAATTCGGTTTAGTTTCCCATTCCCACACAACTATAGACATAATCAATGATTCAGAGCCCTCGGGCAGTTTCAGTAATGAGATCCAAGCAGATGAAAATGAAAATTTGGAAGAATTACGGGAATCAATTCTTTTAACGGCCCAAGGTAATTTCTACATTTCAGTATTTTAGTGTTGGTTCAATTGTATTAGAATTGTACATTCTACTTTTACAAAGTTCCTTGCAGGAGTTTTCATTTGGTTCGTTTGTTTATTCATCAATAACGATACTAGGATTTCAACATTTGGAATCCCAGAAGAGGATGAAAACTAACGTTGAATGGCGTTTAAGCGAAAATGTAGATTTTAATTTTCATTGTTATACATTTGGTATCAATTTGGTATCAATTTTATTATTTCAATGTCAATAACGGTTTACTATTGCTCTGCGAAAAATAAAATAAGCAGTTAAAATTGAAAGAGCAATGGCGTAGAACGTTGTCTTTAGTACACGGCTGTCCAGTGGAATCAAAAAAAATGCTTAAACTTGCACTAGATAGAATCGAGAAAATATCAAGCTTACACTAGATAAAATGGCGAAATTGCATTTTGTACCCCCCAGTTTCAAAACCGTGCCGCCGCCCCTGCCTTGAACCGTTTATTCTTATTTGAGTTCAAATAGAGAATAAATGGAAACTGGACAACTATCGTAAAATTGTTTTCTGTATGGGACAAAAGCCAAAATTTCACTGATATCTGATACAAATGTTGACATTCTCATTTATCACTGTTGGCCCTCCTTCTCACTGACCATATACGCCATATATACATATGTATGTGTACAGCAAATTCAACTCTTCGTCAGAGTTACTAAAGCAAATGAAATTCGAGGAATTTCTCCTAATGCTCTCAAGAATTTCGCTCTCTCTCTCGTTTTTGCAATAAAGTTCTCATGTCCGATATTACGATATCTGAACAAACATTCGTGCCTGGTTTATGTATGAAGTGGGAAGTACTGGAGTACTGGAAATTCTGTTAGGGGATGATTCTCTACAGTCTACAACTACAGAAATCTGTATATGTGCATATCCATGTATTAATATTGCCAAGTTTTTTTTCGATTCATCAAATCATGAAGAGATGATGAGAATAAGCTCCTCGGCATTTGATTGTTGTGCTGTTGATGCGTGAATTTGAACCATCAAATAAACAACAAATTACAAAGTGAAAGTAATTATAAATGAGCTGACAAAATATATAAATGGCATATTTACTCGAAAAAACACAACATTTGCACGCCTACAGTCCATACAATCTAATAATTTGTATTGTACCTTGTTTCGCGCATCGCATGAATTGCTAATTTTGTTAATAAAACCATACATTTCCTTATCACCTGCTATCATGTCATGATGATACAATAAAATACTCGGCAATCAAGAATCTCCACGTGTAAATTATCAAGCAATTTTTGTTCAGGTAAATATTTTGTGAATCAAATATTTTAAAGTCCACACTTGAATTCCTGAGAGATGATTCCAATTCCAAGCATTTTCAAATTTCAAATAACGATTCAAAATTCCTTTAAATGATTAATAGGATATAAAAAGATAAAAAGAGTGCCGTGGAATGGGGAGAAATTTTATACCTGACTGTAAAAAGGACAAATTAGAATTGTATGTAGGTACAGTAAAAGGAGAGATCTGAAAATGAGTTTAAGCGTGGGTGTCTCTGAGTCTGAGAGGGTAATTAAAAATTGTACACATAAAGTAAATGTATGTGAAACGTAGGTTGAGACAATTCCTAGAAGAGTTCATTGCTTTTTGTGTCAACTGTCAACCTCGTACGGTCATTTGTCATCGCTATCGCTGTTCAACTGTGTTCACAGTGGCTCCGAGAAGAGGAGACTGTAGACTTCTGTGGGTACGTTAGTTAAGGTCCGTGCCAAAATAGCCCATATACAGATAGCTATAGAATATATGACAAGGAAATCCTAAACGATTTCTGATATGGGACATCCGACGGATTCTCTGTTTTAATTATCTCTAATCTCCTTCTGCTTCTGTAGATTTTCCTATCAATTGATATAGTAATATGTTGAGCATCAAGATTCCTTGGAATTTCCGTCGAGATTCATTCTCTCTAGCGTCATCGTGTGGATGACGTACTTTTTTTGTCAACTTCCGGAATCTTTCCGGGAAACTTTCTCCCTCCCCAACATAACATAAAATGTCTATTTTGATTCCTTTTTAAGCTCAAATTTCAATTTTGACAGTCTTTGAGACTCCAAACAATATTTGTCTGTAAAACATTTGTTTATTTATATTGTACTAACATGTAATTGAATATTCAATTACAATTTTATTCATGAAGTTTTTCGGCTTATGTATAGATATTATGGTAGCTGAAAATACATCACAAAAGGCAAAGGCAATACGAGAAATAGAAATGAAAAGAAATGAATGAGTTTGAGTGTGTGTATATGCGAGTAAAAAACCAATTAAATTCCTTTGTAAGTTTAGATTTGGGTGGGTGGCCGGTTTTAAAAACTACCTATATACGATTTACACAACAATCAACAACAGTACGCATGGAAAAGTTTATTTGCACTTGAAATGTATGATACATAAAACGTGAGATGTAGAATTTTGTAGAATGATTACCATTAGTGTTTAGTTGTTTAGTTAAAATTAGACAAATGATGTGAATGGAAATGTAAATGCAAATAAAGGGAATTGCAGTTTAAACATGAAATAGTGAAATAACCAACGGGGAAAACTCAAGTTTGATTTGAAAATTCGGGATTTTCTCATCATTCAACATGTTGACAAAAAGATAGCACGTTTAGATCACGAAAGAGCTGAACATGCTTCGTTTGTTTAATTTCTGCTGTTCTTACACACCGAGTCTCCAACAACCAATTAATACCTTACTGAAGCCATTGCACTGTAAAATAAATGTCTTTTACTTTCTACATTTCAGATAAAATTTAACTAGCTATAGTTTAATTGAATTTGAATGTTTTGAATTTCCATTAAAGTCGTTTTCAGTGTCAGTGTGAATTTCTTTTCTTTCTTCTCTCGCTCTCTCTCTCTCTCTCTCATCCTATGTTTTGTTTGTTTTACTTCTGCTTTTCTCTCACACGCCAATTACTGGAAATGATGAAACTCTCACTTTAATTAGGATTATTTTCCTCGGCCCAGTGCAAATGTCAACTTTGATTATGGTCCCACTATTGTCCCCCCCGTAAAAATAATTTGAATGAGAGTCCTCATAATTAATTTGGGAGTGACATGAAAAATCGCCAAGCTACCAATGTTATTCATAGCCCTTTGCAAGTGCAAATAAAGTTATAATGCGTCCAAACAAATTTCAAATCCGAGCCCAAAAAGTATGCAATTACTTAAATACATAATTAATCGGTTGGAAATTACTTTAAGTATATATATTCGGTAACTATCGTATATATAGTTACCGAAAAAAACTCGTTACATTTATGGACGCGGAAGGAAGTTTTTTGTGACAAAAAACCAAAAACCAAACACTCTCTGTGTGGAAATTTTAGGGGAGTTTCTAATTAAAGTCTAATCTATTTTTTGCATTTATAAACTATATGTAGTTACAATTTGTTGAGCAATTAACTAAATGAGAGGACAATCATTCTCGTTTTCTTATTTATTTTATCTGTATAGTTTCCGGGTCGAAATACTGTTTGATAAAATAAAATCCCTGAAAGTGAAATCCGACATGTTTATTGTAAATAATAAAAACATTTATGCTTTATTCGTGAACGGCTGCGTCTGCTTTTTTAGGAACATCCAAATTTGATGTTCTCCTCCATTTCGATGATATTTGAAGGATTGATGTTGACTAAACCGTGGGAGTTACTCTCATTTTCATTTTTTGGCACTCCTCCCTCTGGAATGATGTACATTTCCTCATCATTATCATCATCAGCGTCAACATGATGATGATTGAATTAAATCTCCTTCGGAGTCGACAATGAAAGTATGAAAGTGATGGGGATTTCAGAGTCAATTAGTGCAAACTCCGTGTCAACTGTATAAGTAAATAAGTGGTGTAGAAGTCCCAAACTGTGTTTATCTGTAGATTACGATTCGAAATCTAATCGTAAGTGTTCCCTTTGAGCTATTAGGTGGATCGTTTAATTATGTTAACGAGAATCATAAAATTGTATACCGTGTGCAAACGTAATCCAAACATTATAAATTAAATGACGAAGATCAAAAGGGCGACAAAAAAAATGATAGGTACTTATTGTGGGAAAATAGTGATTTTACTTTAAGTCGATGAAAGATTCGTTGATACATATTTACCTAATTAGAATCCCAACTGACATAAGAGAGCCCAAGTTAGCAAAAGTTATTATTAGAAAATTGTACGAGGGTTCAGAATATTCTGCGCATATTTTGGTGGTCGTCAATTGACAATGGTGGAGCCCCATAGAATTTCTTGTGAGTTTGTCCACCCTAAATTCGGGTAACAAGTGGAGACGACAATATAATGGAAGGCAAACTGTGTGGATGAAGATTAAATGGGATATGAGGCCAAACTAAATGTTCTCATATAATCTGAGTTTGAGATGTAATGTGAGGGTTGAGTAAAAGTAAAAGTATATATGAAAATCGTCCAAAGAGAGATATGAAATGTCGGATGTTGAATGTCGAATGCTGTGGGTTGTCTCTGTTGTCTATAATAATATAGAGACGAGGAAAACCAAAGGCAGAGGAAGAAATATAAAGAATCCCTCGACTCTCGTAAAGTCGTCGTCATTTCATTGTCCGCATATGATAATGAGTTTCCTGGGGAGTCATTCTGATCCCAATTACGTCTCTCCTCGCTTACAATTACAACATCACTAGGTATACAACACACTGTATACTGAATGTATAATCTTTATATAGTATATATTTCCCTTGTTGTATAAACTTGAAAAACCCTGAATACACCATTTTCTATGCCCATATCCGACTCACAATCAGGACTCTTACTATGAATTCTACACTTTTTTTTCCTTTTCCTACACGCTGAGATCTGGGTTTTCCGCTTTTTTATTGTAACTTTTAAGAATATGATGAAAGAGTTTGACTACATAAGATAATATGGACATAAGAAATATTATTATTATTATTATTATTAGCTAATTTATTCTCAATTTAGTGCTACTCTGAGATTTCCCAACTGTGAACTTTCCCCGTCTTCATCTTGGTCTTATTACCATCTTTCAAGTTGATGATGAAAGATAAAGATCCTGATCAAATGACAGAGAGCAATACGAAATAGAAAATACAAAATAAAATAATGATAATGTTTTACATCCCTTCGTAATTCTTATTTTGTATGCATATCATGAGCATATGCAGAGATTAGTTAAAATTCCAAATGATTCTTATTATGTACGTCGTGCCTTGTTTTCTAATGAGAAAATGATTTTCCTAAAGGCTACAAACATAAACATACATAAATATAATATGAAACATCCTCAGCTTTCTCTATTACTTTCACCACCCACACATGAAATCCATAAAATCACACACACATTTCGTTTCCTGACCAATATTATACAAATTTTGTTCGAATAGTAATTCTCTCATCGAATCAAGTCGTAAAAGATTCCAGTTTTTTTGTTATAATTTGTAATAAATCTAGGTTGTTGTCAGCATGAGAAATAGAAATAGAAATAAATTGGAGCAACAATAAGATAATGATACTAATAACACTGAGAGTCTTCGCCTTTTCCCTTCCTTCATGGATCAACATGTTTCGTAAAAATGCGATACGGAATGTGTGTTTTGAGTACATTTACCCTCGAGTTTCATTCACCCACGTGTTCGCTCACTTTATTTATTTTAATGGAGGGTCATGATACGTGACAGAGACTGAGAGATGGGAAAGTTTTTGATGATATCTGTAACGTGGCATACGCACGGTTTTAGAAAGTATACAGAGAACAGAGAGAGCAAAGGAAAGAGAAAGACGTCAGAATCATAATTATGATGACTGCAGTAAGTATGCATTTGAGTGTGTTTTGTTGAGGAAACGTGCCTTGAACTTTCTTCATTTCTTTACTCATTTTGTGATACATCATTTTCCTTTTTTTTCATCATCTATATATACAGAAACTACGGGTACAGGTATATATGATTCCTGGTATGTACTTGTTGAATGTGTCATCATCATGGTCATTGTAGTGATAATTATACTATAATGATTTAAATCCTTTTTCCTTTTGCAGTAAAATTACATCATATTTATCATATGTATGAATCTGTGTGTTTTCATTGAGTTGATTGCGACATTTTCTATTTCTGTTTCCATTTTATTCTTCTCGTCCACATTGATTGCATTGCAGGGAGAGGCTACATTTATCTTTCTGTTTTGTTCCATTTTCCCAACTTTCTTTTGAATCAGGATGCGGAATATAAAAATAGGTGAGTGTAGAATATATATTTGCAGAGCGGGGTACAAGGATGATGGAATAAGAAAATATTATGGTATACATATTTCATTTCTTCAGTAAGTATTTTGTACAGCAAACTGTAGAGCAGATTTGTTTTTTACATGTTCCATGTTCTGTGGTATTTAATTATTTTTACTGGCTTGCTACATAAAATACATGTTTCATCATGGAACTTCCATGTATCTACGGGTTTTTCACACATTTACAGCCTTGAGGAATTTCAAAATGTGTCTCGTTCGTATAGATTTGTATGTGGGTACAATTGCATCTGTGGGATTCACAAGGTAAATCTGATGTACACAAACACATACACACACACACACGCATGAATGAAAAACATATTTCATATAATATAAACAATCATTTAGACATACATAGAAAATAACGCCATGTGCTCAAGAAATTGTAAACGAGTCATCCTTCGTAATGACGGCAATAACAACGATAAGGATCGAGGAGAAAATGATCCAGAGTTTTGAGAGCACCACTTGTGTTTTTTCTGTTTTCTGTTTATTTATACAAATCTGGAAGAGAGCAATGGGAAATTTGAATGTGAGATATTCATATAAGGATTTTGAATGTAAACTCACTACTTTACAGACGTTTTACACGTGACGTCTGTATAGCGCCGGTTGAAAGACAATAACTAGAGTATCTGTAGATGGGATACATTTTCATATGATGCAAAATATGAAAACAAATCTGTTTTTAATTTCCATATGCTTGATTTCCATCGTATACTGTCTGCCCACTGTTGAATGCTCCTAAATATCACATTTAAGTCTCTGAAGTATTTGCATATGGATTTTACAGGAATTTGTTGGAGTTTATATTTGGAACAGATGAGATAAGTTGAGTTAATTTTAAAATTCAGAGTTAGTTAGGTACTCAAAAAAACTATAGAGTTTATTGGTGAGAGACTGGACAAGTCAAAATAAGGTATAGGATCTCTACATGTTGTATGCAATGAAGCTTAATATACACACAATTTAAAAGAGTATTAGACAAACACAATGGGAAATAACATACACTCTCGAAACAAAGCGTTAAAATATGCCCTACAGTATATTTTGCGTAAAACTAACCCGAAAAATTGTTGAAATAACATCATTTTTGTTAACTTGACGAAACATTTAGTTGCAACAACCCAAAAAAAGGTTAAATTTTACGTGAAAAAACGTAGGGCCCTAAAAACCGTAAAAAACGTTAAATCCAACCAAAAAACGGTTGAACTTACCGTTTTTGATGGTTATTCTAACCCATGACTTTCGAGAGTGTACTTAAACGTTTAAATTTGACAACTTTGATATGGCCTTTAGCCTTCACGCTAAAAGGAGACAGACAATTTCATCCGTGTAGTAATGTAACATCAGTTTTGACGTGACTGATTTTGTCTAGCAATTTTTACTCAGAATTCAGACTTGACCAAATTCCCCATACGGCACTGAATATTTCCTCTATTCTGCGGCTGTGTGAGAGTCCAAGTAATAAAATCATGAATTATAACGACGGTAAACATATTCCGGCTTTTAGCTGGATGACAGATTCACAAACTATATTCATTATAATGCATGGTAAATATACGAAATGAATTTAATTCGTAATGAACTGTGACGAGGAACGATTATGGATTGTACAAGGCAACTGTTGATCCTTTCTCCTGTCGATATACAGATACAAAGTCTCTCGACTCTCGACTTTTGACTAAGTGGAATTGGGAAATTGACTGGGACATGTGCAATTGCTTACTCATGTCATTTTCATTGGGATGGATTTGAGTTTGCAACTTTTCATTTTTCTCGTCATCATTCTTTTCCCTTGTCCCCTTGTTAGTTGTTACATGCATGCATGACGAATGGAAAGTTCAGAAACTTGGTACATTTGATACGCTCATTACTCATTAGTCATTATTCAAGGGGAAAACTTTTCTCATTTTCATTTTCATTTTGACGCTTCAAAGAAACACTTTGACGGAGAAGACTGAACGAGGAAATGAAAGGATTTTGTATATGTATTTCGAGCATATCAATATGTGAGGAATTCACAAACATGTGTGTATGTACTCACACTCACCTAAAGATGTAAGCTATAAATTCTACCATTTGGAATGATTATTATGAAGATTTACTTGAGAAACTACCGAAAGATGCCATATGAGGAACGTCTATATATAATTTACGAGTGTGTGTGTGTGTTTGCTGCAAAGTGAAGCTTTACGTTGGCTGGCAAGGCATAAATATTCGTGATCGGTATGGAGTTGCGTTTGAAAGGATTAAAGTGATTCTGTTAAGATTTTGATTCCGTGTGATTGTGTGTGGGGAGAGAGAGAGAAGAAGCCTTTGTGAAGATTAGTGAAAAGAAACGTTCACAGTGGTATATCGTTCGTGAAACTCCAAAAGGCGCTATAGCCGAAATGGTTAATTCTAAAAGGACCTATGTGCTCAGTGGAGTATTTATAAAAAGACACAAACGCGGCATTGTGCATTTTGAATTTGGCATATAGGAACATTGGGTCATTGTGAAAAGGACTTATG
>JAIUND010001562.1:0-33301 GCA_034699125.1 Gisinianus flammeolus | reverse complement strand
TCCTTCACGCTGGAGGAAATCCTCAGTTTCCACTTCCGCACACTCAAATGGAAAGCGGAATTGGACTCGTTCTGGACTTTCTCCAGCTGTCTCATTGTTCTCCCCCAAAGTTTGAGCAGTGACGGACGCGGAATCGTCCATACAGCTGCAAAACTCTCTGGATTTTCCACCGTCAGCTTGATCAACGACACGAATGCTCTTGCAGTTGCTCACATGATGAAAACTCGGAATCGGGATTGGAACTCCTCCAGCAGCAGCAGCAGCAGCAGTGTAATTACCGTCAACTCCTTTGAAGATTTCCTGGACGCAGCCTTGTTCAAAATTGGCCCTGGAGGAATCATTCAGTCCTCCGTCCTTTCCGGCGATCACTACATTCAGAGTCCATCCCGAATTTTTGGGAACAGTTTCGTGTCTCTCGTCAGTTTTGGATACTTGGGAAATTCTGCAGTCTTTATGGATTTGCCAAAGAGAATTCAGATAATTTTCAGAGATTTGTTGAAGGGAGAGACTTTCAATCATCATGGTGTCATCGCCAGCGAGGAAGATACAGGGAAAAAAATCCAAAGGGCGATTGAACTGTTTGGTAGGAACAGCAGTAAAATTGTGGGACGTCATTACGCGTTGGAGGGAGCCACATTTTTGGCTTCTCTTCTCCAGAATCCTGGAGATGAGAATGAAAATTACCGGAAATGGAGAGAGATGACGATGATGAAGGAGGGAGAGGAGTCCATTTCCATCCAAGAATTTCGAGATTCCTTCCTCGTCCAGTTCTCCTCCACGTCCACTTCTTCTTCCGGTTCTGAGTCAGGTTCTAGAAATTCCTGGACAAGGCTGGGCGGTATTCAATGGAGTCGCCCTCATCAACCTTTGACCTACGAAGAGCTCGAGAGCAGACGGAGAAACTACAAGTTCTTGACTGATGCAGAACAAGTCCACGATGCTCAAATGAGAGGCCTCACCATGATTCACGATATCCGTAATCAAATGTCCAACCTCAAGATACCCGCGTTCAGATCGTCTATTAAAAAAAGGCTTGACACATCTGAGATATTTTTACGAGCGGCAGATGCCGCCGATGGTCTCCAGAGAATCCTCACCAATTTACAGTTCATCTCCGCAAAGATTTTGGAGAAATAAGATTCATGATCCTAATGATTTCTTGCTCAATTCCACAATTTGACATGTAAATGAACAACTTACAATTATGTTCAATTAAAATATGTTGAGCTTTTTTGAGTTTGTCCCTCATAATTGCACACTCGATTGAAGTTACGTTCACAATTTCTTTGTTTCACACACAACTAATGAAATGAATTACGTATATACACAATTTGCTGTGTCTCACACGAAACTCATTCGCATTTGAAACTCAAAGGTGCGGCGCGCAAAAGTTTATATATTATTTCCGTTAACGTTCCATTTGAAATTTGAATAGAACGAGTGTTGCCATTCAAGAACTAGTACATATTCAATTTCAAAATCAAAATATGAATTGTCCTCACGCATGTGTGTTTGAGCACTGTGCATTGTTCAACGTTTGTTATTTGTCATATATAACCTCTCGATTGATGCCTTTTGATATTCAATTTCAATTTCAAGTTGAGTTCTGTAAAAGCAAAGAGAAATATGTATGCACATCCACGATTGATTTTGAGAAAATGTTTTTTGTACCGGGTGAGCATCGTTGTCGTGGTGGTGATTCTTCATGCTCTTCTCAGTCTCATTCAGTTCCTTCAACATCAAAATGCGAATACTCTTGAGCGTCTCCGACGAGCTGAGATTGAAGAAAACGAGTCCCTCACACTCACCAACAATATTCAAGGTAACAAAAACATCTATCAAATCGCGCCAAGGAAAACTGAACAAGTCATCTGAATCGATTCCATGTACCGTAAAACTTGAATTAAACACCTATATACTCCAGATTACAAACTTACCTCAATTATTAGCGTATAGTTTCTTCGTTGGTTGTATTTAGCCTCTAGCGTAATCCATTTCCCGTAATGCTATCAAGTTATCCTTAGTTTTTGGACAATTTTAAGAATTTTAAGAATTGGAGACACTAGCCTGGGCTTTTAATGCAAGTTTGACGGTGTATATTTCTTCATTTTTCTTATTTATTACGTATATATACAGAAATAATTGGAAAACTCGAGCAGAATCCGCGCGGACTCTGCAAATGTCCAATCAAATCCAAGTAAGCAAATCACAGTTAAACATATCGTCTGTTAAGTTCACAAACGAACTATAATTATTTTCCTTAATTTCGGTGACCTGCTCCAAAGATCAAAGGGCTCAAGATGGAGCTGTGGGTCCTGCGACTTGATTGTCTGCCATGACCTTTTCTATCACCCTGAATTTTTTCACAATTTTACCCACAAAGACGGACCCAGTCGTAACATCTCCCCAAATTAAGGAAAATCGTTATAGTTCGTTTGTGAACTTAACAGACGATATATTCCATTCAGACCAAAACTTTGGGCATATTAAATCTGTAAATCCGTTGATTTACTAATATAGTGTATATATTATTAGATTTGTATAGTGAAAACATTGTTTAATTTCCCTTGACACAGCATGACAAATCGAGTTGAGTCGGGAAATCGGAGTGGGCCCTTGATTCAGTCCTTATGCAGTGAAGAAGCCACTTTGCTAGGTCCAAATCAAAAAGTGATTAGTTTCTCCTTATTTTTGGATCTCAAAGGGGACGTCCCTTCCATTTATATGGAGGGCGTGACGGAGAATTTACGGAAAAAGAAATTTCTATTTCGCGATTGGGTGATGCGGATTTACACGAATTTGACGGCGGACGAGAGGCTTTGTACGTCGGTCTGTTCTGATGAGGAAATGTACTTTTGCAATGTGACGCGTCTCCCTGGACTTGGTAAATTAAATTAAATTAAATCATATATATATATGACGTGAATACTCAATTTTAAATTCAAATTAAAGGGACTTTTGAGGTTATTTTAAAGTTTAAACATGATTGGACTTTTATCTTATCAAAAGAGAATGTTGAGGGGATTTTGCCGATGACATGGAGATATTTACCGTTGGGAGATCCGACGGTGGAGAAATTCGCAGCCCGGGATTTGGACTCGTTTGACTCAACGGGAAAAGGATGCTGTGGTCGAGTGGGAACGATCTCATTTCCCAATTCATGGGATGCGGGATCATCCAAAGCATGGAACGCATATGTTGGGGGGAATGTGGGCAGCGGATAATAAGAAACTCGGGAGGAGAACGGTCACCAAAATCCGCAAAGAAATCATGAATGTAAATATTATTATGTATATCGTTTGTTAAGTTCACAAAGGAACTATAACGATTTTCCTTAATTTGCGGAAATGCTCCTACTGCGTCCGTCTTTGCGGGTAAAATGCTGAAAAAATTCAGGGTCACAAGAGGTCATGGCCGACAATAATGTCGAAGGACCCACAACCCCATCTTGAGCCCTTTGACCTTTGTCAAGGAAATTAAGGAAAATAATTATAGTTCGTTTGTGAACTTAACAGACGATATACGTATGTATTAGGGCTGTAGAACGTGGTGTCGTTTCTGGGGGCTCGGCAAACATACCGTTTTTGAAAATGTTGGATCGAGACATGCCAGCGGGGAAAAGTCTCGTCACGGAATCCCAAAATTGTTTTTACATGCTCATGCTTCAAAAGATTTCCTCCACCAAAGAAATGTTAACGTCCGAGATGCGGATTCCCGTCAAAGAAATCCCTTCCGTGATTCGCTTTTGTGGTTATTTCCCAACGGAATACGAGGTATTAAAGTCAAATACAAAAACACATCATCTTCACACAAATCCACTTGTTTGATTTAACATTTAACATTGACATCAAAAGCTAAATTCTAAATTCAACGATCTTTCAATTTGTTTCGTTATATACAAAAACAAAAATTAGATTGACTTGATGATTGAAGAAGCAGAATTTGCGGGGATAATAGATCACGGTGAGAGGAACGAAGACATAGTTTTCAATGATTTTGTACGACTATTTGCGAACCATCGACGATTCCCGTCCATATCAAGAGCTGCATATGCAAATGCTTTCAGGTCCGTTTTTATTTCCATGCGCATTATATATTACTTTAGATATTCGTATTTAAGACTTGTGAAAAAAAGGGGACCGTGACTATAATAATATCTGCTTCATTTTTTAGGAAAATAACAAAGCATGATCATGGGGAACCAAGTATGCGTGGTTTCCGCTTCAAGCGTCTCTTAACTACCAAAGGTTATTTTTTGCATGCTCTTGTTGTTCCGACAATTGTTTATTGTTTCATGTTTATTTCCATTCGGTTAAATTAATTTGAGCTTTATTCTGTATTTTTGACCTTCCCCCCAATTTTCATTGAGAAATGCAGGTGAGAAAGTCAATGAAGTGGATTTGCCCATTTATCTACCAAACTTTTACAAGACTGTGATCCGAAACGTTTACGATGACCAAATCCAGTTGCACGCTGGGAAAAGCCGGAGAGATTTAAAAGAGAAAGCAGACCTAAGGAAAAAACGTGTCATTAAAAAGGAGATTGTTGATGTAAGGAGAGATTATAAAATTATAAATTATACAATTATAAAAGTAAAACTAAACTATATAATTATGGTTAATTTTCTGATAATAATATGTATTTCAGCTGGTGAAAGGAAAAGCTTTCTTGGATCAACAATATTCACGCGCAGTGCAATTGCCAATGGTTTGGAAGCGCAATACGAAAGGCAAAGTCAAAATGAACATCATCAACGCTCACCTCGCCAAACAGAAACAAATCAATGACAATTTCCCAGCTCTCGGTGCCATCACAAAGATTACACAAGACTAAAACAAACTGATGTTTCTTGAGTGCTTATAGAAATTAAATACGACCTTTAACAGGGCAAAAGTTCAGATCATTTGTCCAATTAATTTTAATTTTATTGCTCGTCAAAAGCTGTGCATTTTATAGTATAAGCATTTTAAAAAGGTGTCATGACACGCACGTTGGACAAAGTGTGGATCGTGCGACGGTATTTTCACACGCACAAGTCCGTTTGGGATCGGGACAGTCTGGTCTGGCAGGACAAAGAGGAGCTTTTGGGAAAATCCCTGGACTAAATGCGGCATGGATAGTGGTTGGATAGATTTGAACACGAGGTTTTGGGATGTCCACAAATCTCTCCATCGTCTCGGACACGTAATAGCCCGGCCCACTAAATAGATTCACATCCGGATTGACTCCTTGCGTTCCCATTTGTTTCCCCGTGAGCGTGAAGCCCGTGTAGTTTGAGTTGCAGGCACGATTGGGGTAGTGAAAACAATATGAGGTTTCATAGTCCTCGTGGGGTTTACAAATGTTTGGATTGGTGCCGTAGAGAAAGCATGGCGGCGGACCATGTTCTTGCCAATAGCCTGAATGCAAATCCGTTTGTCGGCTAAACGGTTCGTGAGGTTCTTTTCCGGAGCGGATCCGATTATGCTGAAAGTCCATGTGCGTCACACTTGGACCGAATTTCCCATAACTTGGATACTGTCCAGAATGGATTGGATCCAGGACTCGGCCATCAGTTGGATTTGGTTGAGTATTTCGGGTGAATCCACTGTCCATTTCACCAATGATTCTATCCAGGGCCGGCCTTGGACGCCCTGAACGTAAAAGCAATTATAGTAATTAGTATTAGTCATTCAACGGCTAAAAGGCTTGTCAAATACATAACTGTGAAATCAACACACAATTACAATTACCATAATTAAGTAAGTCGGATGAGTAGCTTTCTCTTGTCTCTGATAAAAGTGGTTCGGGGGCCAAACAGGGTGGAGTCATTTGAGCTTTTGGGTGATACGCCGCATTCACTTTCTCCTTATTTGCTCTCTCGACGGATGCATAATCTGCTTTGGCTGGACCTCGTTCATGCGTATAGCCCGACTCGTGTAGTTCAATACTATTACAACATTTCTCCTTCCCTGATTTGATCCTGTGTGTGCAAAAGCATCACACAAATTTACAATCCTTCACAACTTTTAATGTGGACTACCATTTTTTCTTGGACCGTGACAATTTAATGACCGGGATTAATTAATTAATTAGGGCACTTCGTGTCGAGAAAACGGAAAAGGAATCATCTATAATGATTAGCTTACGTTGATGGACGAAAATCTCGTTTGGTGGTGGTCAAACTGTACGCATCTTTCAAGACATTAATCATGCCAGGATTATCCAATTGATCCATATGCGGCTTGTATGATAAAACCCCACGGAAATTCGATGTATAGCCTCCACAACTGTTCACTAAATATATATATATACAAGAAGTCAAAACAAATTTGGCGATTTAAGACATCTTCTTACATAATTTCTATAAATGTCATTTCTATTGTTTACTGTACTGGCCACTCACGTCTTTCACAAAACGGTCGTTCTGCTTGAATAGCAAACATCATTCAAAAGTTCCTCTAGGAATTAATATAAAATGGTCACTGTAATACGTTAAAATATATCATATATCCGTCCTTAATTAAATCACTTGGATATTATTTAAAAGTAGAAGGAAAGGACTAAATGGACTGATAATCTCTTGTTGTCACGGCCTGTAAAGCTCGTTCACTCTAAAGTTGTTATTGCACTGAACTTTAGGGCCTTGATACAAATTAGCGTTAGAAGAATAATACAGCTTGGACATTTGTCTAGAGCCTTTGACATTCATTTGAAATATCGAATTTTACAAAACAAAACCGCTCAGAATTGTAGCTCCGCCTTGAGCGCTGTGCAGGGCCAATCCAAAGCTTTGTGGTACATAGCTTGTGAGCTAAATTTCCTTGAATTGTCTCAGTTTCCAAATTTCCGCCGATCTGTAAACATCTCACTGTCTTGCACTTATTTCCCTCCTGCACTATCCCCCTCATCCTTTAACACAGTCATCATTATTCCACTTGCACACATTTCCACACACAATTCCAAATTCACAAGTGCTAAACTAAAATAAAAAATAAAAGAAGAATTACGACAAATAGAAATGTTTTACTGTCAGGGTTGCTGTGGACTGCCTTGCGGATGCCCGTCTAATTGTTGTAGCCGCGGAAGTCATATTCTTATCACCACTGACTGCATGGCACCACGTAATTTTTAAAAAAACTTGAAAGTGTATTCCTGGCAATTTCCTTACGGACTTCATCCTTATCGTTATATCGTCTGCTTCCTTAACATGTGGTTTATATAAAAATATTTCTTCCTCTTTCAAAATGTTTATATATGTAGTTGTTCCGGGATGGTGTCATCCGGTCGTCACATGCTGCCCCTGTTGTCCGTGTGGAATTAACGCCGTCCAAGGTTGTTGCTGCCCAAGTGGTGGATGTGGTGGATGTGGCTGTTGAATTCCCCCTCCAAAATCTTCGAGCTAAATGTATGCCAACGGGACTGAACGGGCCCTCTTCAGCACTTATTTCTACACCTGGGGAGGGGTAATAAAAAAAATACACAGTATATACAACAATACAACAAGGAATAATTAAATAAATTTAATTTCACTATTATATAGATGAGTTTGATTTTTGATAATAAAGGTATATATTATTATTGTCGTGTGATCCTTTATATAGATCGCCGATCCTATGCATGAAAATACCAGTTGTCCATGCTGTGACTGTGCAGGAATAAAATGCTCAGGCCCATGTTGCCCGACTGCCAACTTCTGTGCTCGACCTTGCTGTTTAACCAAATGTACGGCATCGAGAGTACCAACAAGGATTTGCTGCCCTACGAGGAGACCTCCACCCTGTTCGCCAGCCCGATTCTGTAGGCTCCCTTCATGTCGTCATTGCTGCTCTTGTTGTAATGGTTTCTAAGGACACCGGAATCTCTCGTTCTCTTAAAAACTTGCTCGAGGACCTAGAGGATAGGAATGTCCGAATTCCTCCACAAAGCCTGTTTGTTTTATTTGACTTCAATTCGTCTTGAATCCAAACCGGGCCGATTATAAAAAATGAGAGTTTGGCAAGTCGACGAGCTTATTAACCAATAGTTCGAAAAACTCGTGTTATAATCTTGTTTTTATTGATCAGCTCAAACTCAACTTCCGATGTGTAGTCATTAAATCAAAATACTAGGCAAATCAAATTTTTCAACATGGTCCTTATTCTTGCATTGCATGTTTTCGTATGGAGTGCAACATATATATGCATAACAATCCGATTCCGCCAATTTAATTTTAAAACATTTAAAATTGATACATATTTTCGAAGGGAAATTGATAAAAGAATAAAGAAATTGGTACAAAAATAAGAATACAAAGAAAAAGAACTTGGGCGGGGTGTTCGAATCTTGAAATATCAATTGGTGTGTGGGGTCTGGTTTGTGGTCTTTTTAAACGAGGATAAGAGTGGCCGAATTGGCCACAATCACAGCCAGCATGGTCAAAACGAGCCGGCTTGAATCCGGAGTGGACGGGAACACGCACCTTGTACCCTTTTGAGACTTTTTTTTAACGTGGGAAACCTTCGTGCCTAACATCATTTTCTATGAATTGTTCTGGAATGTTGACAATACAAAATTCTTCGGGTTGAAAGGAATTCATTCCGACTTGAAAATTTTGATGTTAATTTGCAAGGCGATAAACAAGGAATGTGAGAATCTACAGCGAGTGAAAGTTCTACACAACAATTCTGTCGATTCCTTTCTCGTGTCCACAGTCCAAAATATTTGGGGACTCTCGAGAGACTCTATCACTAGAATAACTATAATTTAGTTTAGCATTTATACGGAGAGAGTTGAAGCATGCCCGCTAAAATATAATGGTTCAACACGGCGGAAGAATGTGGCGCTGGAATGACCTTTTGTGATTTTTAATTGATTTCCACTGCAGCTGACACTTTCCGGATGTTGACACAACTCCATGAGTCCTCCTCAAATTTCTTCATACCCTTGGTTGGTTCCAACGGCGGGAGCTGTCTGAAACTAATTGCTTTGGTTTTTCCTTTATAATAAGCATGCATTATCCGCTTAATCTTTGCTTTTTTAAGCCCTGTCCAACCTTCCTTTGTTTGGATGATCCCGAAATAAATGGTGTTGTCTTGTTTTACGTAGTCTCCCTCGGGTCTTGATATGGTCACAAGGAATTTCCTGTCATCCTCTTCCCTAATATTTAACAAGACATTGTGGTTGATAGGAATTTTGCTTAAGATTATGCCAGATTTGTCTTCAAGGAGTTCCCAATTCCCTTTGATGCATGGAATGGAGTGACGCCGTCTAGCGGATTCTTTAGGGATTTCAGTTTCTTTCCAGATGGACACGGACCCTTTACCATGGAATCGGACTATTGGATAGAGCCCTCCAGGAAAATCTGCTACAAAGACATGATATGCCAGCCCAAGTGGCTTTCCATTCCTCCAAAACCACAATTTAAATGTTTCCTCATCGTTTGGAGTATTAGTTGCAGGTTTTAATTCGATGGCTGTTGGTTGTGAGTTTGAACTAGAAAATGAAATGAGCATTGAGATTGTATCTCTTCATTTGAAGCCAGTGCTGTAGTTGTCCAAGCCTTTTCCAAACACCACATCAAGTATCAAGTCGCCATTGCTTTTAAGGAAATTCCCGGTTGAATGATATTGAGGCTCGAGCCTTCCCAAACTTGAAACGCCAACCAAAGTGTAGCCTTCAAAGTCCTCAAACTTGAGTGTCCAATAATGCTCGGCAGATGTCATTGGAAGCTCATTTATCCACATGCCATTCCAACCCCACAATTGCGCGGACGTGTCCTTAGTCGTACGAAAATTGACACGAAAAATGTTCCCTTTGATTTCAATGTGCTTCATTTTATCTTTGGTGACCCAACCGCGCTCTGTACATACGAGTTCTTTTTTAGTGGTCATTGTCGCGGGAAGGTTCTGTTTCAAAAATGATTTCAGGTTCGAAATATTTAGCGTTCTATATCTGTACGTTTTTTCTTAGCTTACAGTTTTCTTAGCTTACGACCATCCGTTATTGCTGTTGCTTTTTCATTTTCATTTCGTTCCCCCATCAATATTCATCTGCGAATATTTTTCTAAGCTTGCTTCTTGAAGTATATAATATCAAGGCCCTATATCCCTTTTTTTCGTCGGCTGCCCAACAGTGGAGAGGGGCGAAATGGAGGGAGATGTAGGGCCTTGATATACTCTAACTCTAAGGGGGCAGCCGGGGAAAAGAAGAGCCTTGCTGAAACCTAGATTTCGATTGAATACAAATCCAGGCAATTAACTAGATTTAAAATTAACATCTTATGACGAAGTCAGTCTTAAATTACATTTTACAGGATTTTGGTCATACTACTAATACAGAATCCGACTGATTCAAACACAAAAATGAGTTTCCGAATGCTGTGCATACTCATAATGATAAACAGGAATGCCTTCATCTTGGAGGCGACTCAACAAGCGGAAGAACATGAGCTTTTTGATGCAACTGACTCTCTTGCAACTCTCCAACAACTTCGAGCTTTCATAAGCTCTGCCGACGCTACAATCAATAGTTTGAAAGGAACGCGAGACCAGTTTAAAAAGTATAATTCAAGAGCATTTCATGATGCCCAAGAAAGTCTGGTGGAGCAAGTGAGGTCAGCTAAGCTATACAACGTTTTCCACACTAGTTTTACTGCACACTTCCACAGTTCCCACCTTACAAAAGATTTCAATGGCTAATAACACATTCGAAAATCTTGACCTGCCCCTCACACAGAGAGACGATAAAGGCATTGTCTGTGAATATGTCCATCTATGCAGCAGCCACGGTGAGAGCAATTGAGAGGAAATCCATTCGGAAAACCAATGAAAGGGACAGTCTGGATTATTACATTGACAATATTGACAGGGAGTATTTTACGAGCTACTATGACGAACATGAAATTTTGGAGGAGTATGAAATGATGGAGACTGAGCATGATGACGACGATGGCTTTGGACATTATACCGAAGAAATCCTCGCATCAAATCTAACAACTAACGTTCAAAAAGTATGTAGGTACTATCGCTGATATTCTCATCTCATATCATGACACTCATTTTCTATCGTGTAGTATACATACTCAATTAAATTGAGATATCGTTAATTAATTGACCGTTTCAGTTGGGCCAAATGGCAACCTCAGCTTTTTTTAGCATTTCCCACATTTTAGAAGAACTCGGTGAAGGAGAGGACTCCATTCATTTTTCTTTGTGTCCACCCACTCACAAATGTAATGACACAATCACGGCCATTGTGCAAACGCATGGCGTCAAAAAATTTCAAGGGAGACTGTACAAAGTCGGGAATAACAACGTCAAAATTATTGTCAAGCTGCCTTCAAGAATTAACACAGCTTCAAAGTCCCTTCAAGTTGTAGTAAGTGACGCGCAGTATGAAGTTTGCATAGTGCGCATTCTCAAAAATCGAAATGCACAGTTCTAACTTCTAATTCTGATTACTGCTGATGTTTTTGATTGTGCACAGGTGATCTCATCCAATGTGAATCCATTCCTGTTTGATCCATCGGTGAAGGAATTACTAGGCCCAATCCTGTCAATCACTATGAAAGACCCCGAGACTCATCTGCACTTGGTCACCAATCAAACTCTGGACATTTTAATCCCGTGGAACGCGTCAAAGTTTGAAAACAATGCTAAAATCCGTCCACTTGAATTTTCCATCACTGTTGGATCTTTGCAGTCATTAGAGTTTGATGGCTTCCCGGTCTTGGTCGTGTCTTTGCTCCCAGAAGCTTTCATTGTTTTGGATATCCGGGTTCAACTTCCAAATATACACATTTTGGTACACTCTAGCATCAATTTTTATTATTAGTAGTATGCCTTTAAAAGCTTGTTACCGATTTCGAAGTTCTTTGTCACCTAATTGTGTTAAATTTGTACAGCTGATTGTCAAAAAGAGGTTTCGACCTTTGCCCAAGGACTTTTGTAATGCCGCCGCGACTCGTCTCAATTCCAGCACAGAACCAAATGAGAATGGAATGTATCCTTTTAATTGGCTCACATTCCACGCAGACAAACCCGAACCCGAGTGCGTGAGCTAATAGAAGCTAAAGCAAATGTGAAAAACCCAATTATATATATATTTCCACATATTCTATACAAAAAAGTAAGGAAAATGCACTTTTTTCATATTAACTCTTGGATGAATTTGTATATAGTGAGCCGCAAAGTGTGGACTATCATATTGCCATTTATCCTAGCTACAGTAATAAAAGTCAATACTTTGGAGTCAAACTCAACTTTGAGATCCTTGTCTGGAGACCCAGCTGTATTTTTAGGGATGAAGACAAGCAAGTTTGGTCAGAGAAAGGATGCAAGGTAAAAAAAAACATTCGATATCATATGAAGTTGTGGATAAGAAAACACGCCGCATACCAGTATCTATTAGAAGTCGAGATATTCGAGTTTAAATGTCGAGCACAATTTAACAGCGACTCGCGCACGTATAAGCTTCCGTTTGAATGAAACGGTTTCATTGAATTTCATAGATTTCCTTGAACTCTGTGCTTTCATTATACAATTTGCAGTGAGTCCTCTAGCGGCGATTTGAGCAACGTTGTTTTCCACTTTGGCCACTCACTTTTGATAAAATCCCGTTAATTAAATATTTGCAACTAACTTGTATAAAATAGCCTATGTTTTTCTGCATATTAATATACAAAAAATGGTATGCGGCGGGTTTTCTTATCCACAACTTCATATTAAATATGTACATAGTTAGCTACAAAAATAACTAAATATTTTATTTATTTTGATGAGTCATCACTTTCAAAAATTTGAATAGGTGAATGGGATGAGCATTGCTGGGCCACATTTATTCTGCACCTGCAAACACTTGAGTACATTTTCCGTGACGCAATTCATCGCTCCCACCACATTCGAACGCGTTCGAAATTCTCACATTTTCCCACTCGTCAAAGAGAATGTGTACATGAGTGTGGGGGTTGTTGTTCTCCTTGGGATTTTCATCATTTCCCTCCTCATTTGTCGACATTTGAACGTGAGGAAGGACGGAAATCCGGGACTTCACATTATGGGGGATTTTGCTGGGGACTCGGCCAATTTGCATTACTATTTGGTCACGGTGTACAGTGGTGGCCTTTGGTCTCCCTTTTCCAAGCCCACCACTGCCAACATTTCAATGCAAATGTACGGATGTAAGACCAAGAGCATGGTATGAATCAAATTAAACAAGTTATTTGAAAGGGTCAAAGAATTTGTCAAATTGCACAGTGCCCCTTTTGATTGTACATAATATGTACATTAGAGTTACGTGATACGAGAGAACGTACAGCGAGTGAAAGTTCTACACAACAATTCTGTCGATTCCTTTCTCGTGTCCAGTCCAAAATACTTGGGGACTCTCGAGAGACTCCGGATTTGGAGGGACGACAATGGGACACACCCGAATTGGTTAGCTCAAAACGAGAGAACGACAAAAACAAAGGGCAAAGATTGATTCGAAATCGAAATGGAGAATGAATCTATAGTTCAATTTACTCTCATTTTAATTTTTAAATATGGATATTGATTTGAAGGTACTGTCGAAAAATTGTGATTCGCTGCTTAAGAACTGCCCAGGATTTTCATTTCTTTGTGAATAAAATGTTCACCATCGGAACATTTGATGATTCTCTTCTGTACGAAGTGACGGTGGCAAAGGAGAGGGAAGTCAAATCCTGGAGAAGGCGCTACAAGGAGAATTTGTATAGCGATTTGAACGAGTCTCATACTTGGTTAAGTACATTCAGGCAAGTCCCCGGAAGTCACTTTACCCGATGTCAAAGATTGGCGTCGGCCATTACAACTGTTTTCCTCAATATCCTCTGTGCTTTCGTAATTCATGGAGCATTTGAAGAAAATGGTAAGAAAACTAATTCTGTTGTACATGCTGCTGTCAAATATATAATCGTAATCGTGCATGTTTGGCACAAAACAAGTTGTATAGCACGACAATATTTTCCTCAGGTATGATTGAAGAGGGCGATTTTCGTGTTCGGACACCCCAATTTATAATCGGATTTCAAATATTTTTCATGACGATGCCTTTTGAAGTTGTCATTCGACTCCTTTTTAGGTAAGTTAAGGCATTTTCAAGTCAAATGAGATTTTGCATATGAAACATATTCATCGAATTTTTGTTTGCACCAAAAAAAACAGGAGGATTCAACCGGAAAGAATTCCAACGATTCTCATTTGGCCAACAAAGAAAAAGGCCATGTTTGATAACTACCAGATATTTGGTGAACGGGATCAAGAAATGATCCCACATTCCGAGCTGACTGCCGTCCATTTTGCTCAACAGTCTGGGAAAGGAGAAGATACGACAGAGTTTTCCCTTCCCGAAACGAATACAGCACACATTGAAAAGTGGATATCGAATGTTCCCGCTCGACGAGTAGCATACGATCAACAGGAGCCAGAGTACTGCATTTGGAATTTTGCTGACAATGAAAATCTACAAGATCCTTTGCTCAAACCACAAGACTCCACCAAACTCCAAGTCTTAAAACATAAGAAGCGTACAAATAACATTAAACTCATACGAAATGTCCTCCCGTCATCCTTCACTTTCCCCGTGACGGATGACAATAATGAACATGAGGACAATGATGGATTCATTGAACGCATGATCGACTTGGAAATCAAGAAAAATTCGAGCTGGACGAGAGAATTAAAAAAGAATCCATTTCTCAAGAGGAAAATCCAAAAACTAAGACGGAAAAAATTGGGGAGCTTAAAGAAACTCAAAGTCCCACCAGTTCAAATAATTAAAGTTCGTCCGGATGCCGTGATGGAAAAATTTGTGAGGGTCGACGTTTGCAAACTCCCGCCTGAGAGAAAAACATGTCATTTTTCAAGTTCGTAAGTTTTGGTGGAAAACACTTGTCGAATGTCGATGTCGTTCAATTTCAATGTGTAAGATTAGGAGAAATCAGTGAGTAATTGTATGTACAGGTTTCTGCTTGTGCCTTGGTGTATTTGCCTTGTTTTAATTGGTGGCTGTGGGGTGGCTATTAGTTTCTACGGACTTCATTTGGGTCCGAACATGAGTGAACGAATCACGTCGGACGTTGTCCTTGCCACCATTCAGAGTTTTTTCTTGACACAGCCCATCTTCATACTAATTGTGGCTATTATCAAAACAACATTGTGCCGTGTACGTTGATTTTGATTTCTCATTTTCTCTGACCTTCCACATCAGTTCTGATTAGGATCTCAAAACGTTTATTATGAATTGACATTTTTGTATCGTACTTTTGCGTGTAATAGAAAACGGATATTGTGAAAGAAGAACGGTTTCAAGTCCTCTCGTTGAAAAAGAAACCAAAGTTTAAGAAGGATGTTTTACCGTATGAAATCCTCCGACCACAACGAAATCATCCGCCTTTGAACTGCAACGAATCTTTTGTTAGCGGCACAATGGCACAAATACAATTTCCATCTTAATTTTGGTCGTCCCCGTAACTTTGTTCTTGATTGACAAATTTTTTTGGTGCTGTCCCTTAATTGAATATAGAAACTCAAGATCAAATCGGTGAAGGATCATCATGCAAATAGAGGACTTCTCCTTATTTTCCTTCATGTACTGTTAATGGCATTGCTCCTAACCATTTCCTACTCCAATTTCTCCAGTCACGTAAGATTACAACATATTTAAAGGAACAAGATACGCTCTCTCTAATCAAGTCCATCTGTTGCATTTAATTAATTAATTACTTAATTTCTTTATTGCATTGCAACACAGCATTTTTTTGCTTCTCAAAATACCCAAAGCGTTTTTGAGCTCGATGGAAAATGGCTTGATATAAAGAACAAACAGGAGTAAGCTCAAGTCAAAACCAGTATAATGCGTAACAATTTAATTTAATGCAAATTCAGTATTGATCTTCCATGTGTTTAGTTTTTTATAGTAGTGCTTTTTGCTTAACAAATATTCATGTTCCTTTTGCACAGATTCTATTCGTACTTGCATGACATCCTGGAAAACGCAGTTTACCCCCAAATCTATCAACATTTGGAAAATGTGCCGTATGCGGATAATTTGCCAGTGATTCTCAAGGATGAACAATCGTTTTTAATTGGGGTCCCAAGGATTCGTCAATACAGAATCCATCCGGATTGTGAGTGAACAAAAAATTATCATCAAGTGTCAAGTCTCATTTTGTCAGTATATAATTTCCACAGTACAAATATTATAAATATTAAATGTATAAACGCATTTGATGGCGTGTAGCAGAATGTCTAGACACGAGAAAAGTGTGCGGAAGTGAATACTGGATTCAATTTGACACTAGAAATTACGGTCCAAAATGGGTCTCGCCGCAAAGCAACGCCTCGTCAAACACGTTCCCAGGCAACAATGTGTGGGAATTTAGTGCGGACACAGACTCCACCTATGAATTTGGATCCCTTCGGAACTATCCGAATGGTGGTTACGTGGCTCATTTCGGAAGGAGCTTGTACAGATCTCACGCTGTATTGGACTACTTGCGTCGCTGGGATTGGATCGATTCCCAAACCCGCGCCATATTCTTTGAGCTCACCACATACAATCCAAATGTGAATCTCTTCTTTCACACCAAACTGATGGGAGAAATGTCCGGGGCCGGAAGTTGGTTCACCAGTCACATCCTGTACCCACTCACCCTCACCGACCCCGACAGCTATTTCCAAGAGGACAAGGAGAATTGGACGATCTTATATTTGCTCCTCCTCCATGTCTCTATCGTCCTCTTAGTTTTCCTCAAGATTGGTCTTCAAATCCGGGAGTGGGTGAATTACAAGACTAAATATGTATCGGAATGGATCTTCATTGTCCTCACTCTCATCTCGGTGGGGATTGCGCTGAAAAGGCTATTCCTCATCACGTCCCTCAAGGGCCGATTGGACAGGATGAAGATCAACGAACATTTGGCCATTGATGAGACTTGTGTGTGGGATCAATGGCAAACGGACATGTTTGCCTTGTCCTTTTGCTTTGGCATCATGATGACTTGGCAATTCCTCTTTAGCACTCATCGAGAATTTTATATACTCAATGTCTGTCTTCGCCTCACCAAATACTATTTGATGGGTCACACTTTGATCCTGTCCATCCTCATCCTCGCCTTTTCCTTACTCGGATACTTTTTGTTTGGAGCCAGCTCATTTTCCTTTCACACGATGCATGACAGTGTCATGTCCAATATTCAAGAGGTCCGCAATTTTGCAAATCATTCGGTTAGGGTTAGGTTAGGTTAACCTAACCTAACCTTAAATAAAGTGCTTATGTAGACTATTTGAACGTTTTTCTTATAGGCAATTGATGTCTACATTCTTGAGGAAATTGAGCCTGGAGAGACAACTGCAGAATTGTTTGTCATTTCCTACACAGTTTGTCAGCTTATTTTCGGACTAAATGTGTTCATAGCTCTTGTGAATCAAGGGATTAAAGAGGCCAAACTCATTGCCAAGGAGAAACGAACTTGGGTGAGTTACTGCGGATTCCTGTGGACAAATTGTCAGAGGGGAAATGAGCATTTGAGGCCACTACCGATTCTTCAACCATCTCGACTTCAATCAATGAAACAACATACCCGGATTTTCATTCAGGAATGTCTTCTCACTCCGCAAGTCCAAAGGATGCAACACATGAACGAATTGTGTAAGGAGTATTTGGACGGGAGCGGATGGCAATTAGTGTCCAGCAGTAGCTTGAAGAAAAGACAACGACAAGGCGAACTCATGGATTTCCGTTTGGAACTCATGCGCATCCTCACCTTGAAACTGTTCAATCAAACCAAGAGCAAACGGATTTGCGCGGAAGAACTGGAAGCACATCATCATTTCGGACAGCAAATCCTAATTTTGAAGTTGAAGAGACTGGAAATTAAGCTGGGCAAATTAGTGGGTGTGTTGGACGTTGCTTAAGAATTTTGAGGGGCCTTGGTTTTATATGAGTTTTGTTTTGCGCATTGAATTTTTATGTGTAAAAAGTCTAATGTAAGGCTTTGTATATAATTTAAATGTTCGGTTACAGTTTCTACCTACTTGAAAAATTAAATATGCATATTATTACGATACCTAAATGTTTATTAATTATTTCACCAGCAATCGGTATAAACCCGATTAAAATTTGTTTTTTAACCACAATTTCCTATTTACATAAAACATAAAGTTTGGTTGGTCGTTTTGTGGTAGAGCGAGAAGATTTAAAAAGTGAGGAGGAACGATGAAATCTGCTTGAGGACAAAGTCCAGAAAAATGGGAGTGGATTCGCGCTCCAATTTATGGAACGCGCCCATTTGGATGCCAAGTGGCGAGATGGCGCGAACTCCCGCGCGGAATTCGTCCCGCTTGAATTTGAAGAGGAACCCTGCGGCCTTGACCTGGACGATGGACTTGAGTTGCTCCACAAGGCCGGTGACCCCGTAAGCGGAATTGAACATGCCGAGAAACGCCACGACGCTATTGATGAAGGTCGCGAAGTACGCAGACGCGAACGTCGGGTTGGAATTTGTGAGGCGGATCGAGGAAAATCCACAAGTGACCGCGCCAACAATGGCGAGGAACTTGAGCGCGTAGGTCACGTGATGGAAACTTCGGTTGACCAGCGACATGGAGAGCGCGAATACTACCAGAGCGCGGGAGGATTCGTGGAGGCGCTCTGCGCAGTCGCGCTTCTCGACAGATCTACGTAGAAAGACACAATGAGAATACGTCAAACACATTTCATGTAAAATGTAAAAAATTAACGGAGAGAATTTGAGTTTGAAAATTTTACACGAGTTGTCGGATCTGCGGCCCGGAAATTCTCGACAAACGCCATGATGAAAAAGATGGCAATGTAGAGGGTGCTGAGGTGGAAGACGCAAACTGCGCAGTCCACAGTGAAGCAAAGCACTACCACTAAAAAATTCCGGGACTCCGGTTGGACCATCGAGACGAAAAGCATGGGAATATCTGGATCCACCAAATAAAAGGCCGGGAACCCCGAAATGCAGCTTGAAAAAAGGAACGGAAAATAGCAAATTAATAGTTCCACCCACGTCCGCTTGCTTTCCGCGCATTTTACAGGCAAAGAAAATTTCTTACAGATTCTGTCCTTGTATTTGAGAAGGATTCGACGCCGCTTGGTAAACCCGCCGAAATTTCTTTGACTACTTTCAATTTCCTGATTTGTATGAGCTTGTTGATTTTTCGGATTCGGATATTCCTGGTTGTCTAGACTTCCCGGATTGTCCACATGTTCTTGGGGTGAATTGAAATGAAAGAGCTCGTTGAAGAGCTTGATGATGTTGAGCCGGCGGTGGGAGTAAAAGATGGCGTGGCTCATGAAGCTGGACGAGGAAAGGAAGGTGAGGCAGAGTAAGATGCCGGGAGTGAGCTCGGAATCCGCTGCGTGGTCTAGTTTTCTATAAAACAAAGGACCGAACCGGAAGTGGAACTGGAGAGCCCGGAAGAAGGCCCAAACAGTATGGAAAACGGCCGCGCCATTCAGGAACCAGAACAGGAATTTCGGGAGGGGCCGCGTCTCTTCAGAGAGTTTGTAGGATTCCGTATCGAACCGGACCGGCCAGAACTTGAGCGAGCACAACCAGGACAATGCAGTGAAATTAAAGCGCAAATCCCGCTTCGTAAGCATTTTTTCTTGGGTTTCGAATTTCGAATTTTGGGATTTCGAGCACGAAGAATTGGACTTTCGATCCACTCGTTATTTGAGAACGGCGTATATAAAACGAAGAGGCTCAAGAGCTGTAGAAATCTATAGCTTAAACCTATTAACTGTAGGCAAATATATGGGAAGCGGGAAGTGGGGAAATTAATTAGGTCCAAACCTATAAAACGAAATAGATCAAAAATGTACGTTGGCAATTTAATTGAATACTGTGCTTTTGATGACTGACATGAATGTGAGACGGCCTTTTCCAACTTCATGAGTGACAGCGAGACATTTAGTGCGTCCAGTCCAGTCCCAGTTTTTCCATGTCCAAATTCCGAAGGATGATAATTAATGGGGAAAGAGGGACGACACGCATACACCGTAATTTTAAACTTTGAAATAGAATTTTAAATTGCCCAGTTATAATTGTGGGTTCCTAATATTTGGCGGGTTACAAGCAAAATCTAGGCGAAATAGAACAAAGTAGGTACATTGTAGGCACGAATTCGTAAACTGTGCGTTTCTCACTACGAAAACCCAGGTAATATGGATGTATAAGGTTCTTGTGAACCCGAATCCGTCAAAACAAAACGCGAATAATACGAATAATGCGAATTGACTTCCAAAATGCTATTTTTGCTAATTTGAGGTGAATTTTACGAAAAGCGATGCGATTTTGAGCGATTTCTTACCATTTTGTACAGAAAACAGCAATGACAAATTTGAGTTTGCATCCAGTAGAAAAAACAAAAACTTTTTGACATTGTGTCCGAAAGAAAGATGGCTTTTGATTGGGTTTTAGTATCACCAGCAAATTCCAACGTAAATTGAGCTCGAGTGGCTCGAGCGTCCTAAATTCATGGGGAAGTGAATGTGGAGCATCATGAAAATCCAGGGCGAGAGCCGTCGGCACTAGCAGTGAGATTCGAATTGTTTTCGAGCCAGAGTTGCTGGAGGCGGCGGAGCCCCATGGAAATTCCCGTTTCTGACAACAGTCAGCTGGTTTGCATGGAGGGAGTGGAGCTCGAGGTTTCGAAGGGCAGAAAGACCCGGGAATAATTCCAATGATGATGATGATTCAGATGCCAATGAGGCCGGAGTGCTCGAATTTCCTGGAGCTTTCCCTTGCACTTGATTTCCCTGGAGGTAAAACTCGGTCATGGTGGGAGAAAAGTACTTGAGGGCAGCCCCAAGCCCCGCGTCCGTAAGGGCACAGTCGGTGAGGGTAAAGAAGGTCACGTCGATGAGGTCAAGGCCCCCGGTGGTCGTGGTCGTGGTCGTACTCGTACTCGTACTCGTAGTGGCTGAGTTGTCCGGGAGGGGCGGGCCGATGAGTCGCTCAAGGGAGGGATTTCCTTGGATCCGAAGGAGGCTCAACCGTGACCTCAAGAGAAAGGTCAAGTCGAGGGAGGTCAAGTTTGTGGAAAGGAGGAGGAACGTGAGCCAGTTCGTCTTCGTCTCGTTGTTCTTTGACTCGTCACTCTGGTTGCGGGCATTGACCCCGTTGACCTTCCAGAGCCGGCCGAGGTCTTGCTGGGTCACGGCCGGCCCGATGCAGAGAACCAACTCCGCCCGTTCTCCACACATGGTCGTCGTCATCAGTTTCAGTCTCAGCATTTAAAGCGATGGAGCACAGGTGCAAGGAGCGATCGAGTCGGGACGCGACTCGGGACACACAAAACCTACAAATAATATGAGAGACAAGTATATCTCTGTACTTACCGTATAAGCTGTTATAGAACCCCAGGTCTGCAGAGACTAAATCCTGCGCCCATTTAAAATACATTGTCGTACATACATAATTCTCACGCCCCCCCCTGGGGTTCAATAACATTTTCAAATACAACCAACCCCAAGGGTTCTATTACAGCTTATACGGTATGTCATATATATGTATCGCAAATTTCGTTCCGAATCGTACGATAATCATTCATCAAAAAAACTATCCTTCATTGGCCTGGAATGTTTAAGGGAACGCGAAATTCGCAAAATTTTAAAATGGAAAACTCTTCGATTTTGGATTAAAATGTCACGCAAAAGACATTTCTTTAACGTGTACTTATAGTTAAAATTTAAAATTGGAACCTAAAACAATTCCTCATGTATTTTGCCGACGTATATATTTTCCAGTTCAGTTTTGGTCGTTTTAATCGTCATAGAGTTCCTATAAATGCTGGGAGCCAGGCAAAAATAATGGCTGGAAATTGTGGAGACGGTTCGCGCCTTTTAATGGCATGCTATGTCAACTAAAGACTGCCACTTAGATTGTTCCAAATTCCAGAAAATGTGATTAACATCTTGACATGTACCTATTCAGAGTCATTTAAAAGTCTATTTTATCGGCAAAATTCCTTAATAAATGTACAGGAAATATAGAAACGTAGTATACGAAACTATAATTATAATTCAAATTATATACGTTGAAGCCGCCGTTACAAAAACGAGTCAAAAGAGTCCAAAAAACTCAGTGAGAGTTGGAAGTTTTGCCCACACCACACAACGTGCAAGTTTTTTTCATCGTGGCTCGTGCTTTTTTTTCTGAATTCTGAATACAAAAAACGTGTGCAAATTTTCAGTACCCACATTGTCGTTTGTATAGAATGGCCGAACGTAGAATCCTGCATAGATTCTCTTTAGACACACTTTGGATACCGGTAATTTTCCTAGTTTTCTTTGGGACAACTTTGACTGCTTGCGCAGAGGGGGAGGAGGAAAGTGTGGGAAATTTAAAACGTGGGGAGGATGTACGATTGATCTTACAAGAAATTGGTAGGGCGATGAACAAAAAGTTGTTGGACGGACTTGACTGTACGCTTTCCTTCCTTGGAAAGGCCAACAAAATCCTTGGTAGTGACTTTTGGGACCTGGACAGCATTTCCTCTGCATCTGGATCTGGATTTCTTATGGCCAACTTGATCAACACCAACTTCTACCAAATTTCAAAAAATCAGAGGACCGTCGACGCCAAAAACAATCTAAATAATAAAAATAATAATATTAATGAAACAGGATTGGACCGGGAGTTGGAAGATCGAAGTCTTCGACGGAATAAATGCGGCCGCCGTCGGAACGGACCGATCCAATGTCGATTTCAATTCCAGTACAAAACTAAATTCTGCGCGGGCACGCTTTTTGTACTTTCGAGCATCCAAGAACTCCTCGAAACTCAACAACAACAGAAACAACAGCAAAAACAGGAAAAATTATTCCAGATGGACTCCTCAAACTCGTACTACAAATCCACGTCCAACCGCGATGTGCACATTTTCTTTGGAACCGTACCGGAAATCCTCAAACTGATCCACCAAAACCTAGATGCTTCTAATTCTAATCAGAGTCCACTCCAACTCCAACTCCAAAAAAACAATCAAAAGGCGTCTTCAACCATTGGCTTGTTCAAAATGTTCCAGAAAATGCGTGTCAAACTCGCTATTGACCTCAAATCAGATCGAATCCTCATTGAACAAACTCACCACCATCTCCAAGATCCGCTCCATAGAAATAAGATAATAATAAAAACGGCCTTGGGGGAATTTAGGTGGTTCAAAAATGTACAAGACCTCACGGCAGGTGACGACTCTGATGGGATTTTTGAAAACTGGTCCTTCAATTCGCCCAGTCCAATGATGCAGAATCAAGGCCGGCTTCTCATTGGGCGATTCCTTGCAGCTCATCATTGGCTCGACATTCCGACCAATAAATATGGTGAAACTTGCCTTGGTCTTGTTTGTCGGATGATCGGGCTCATGGAGAAGGCATTCAATTTAACGGTGGAGGTCCGGGCGTTCTCTTTTGAGACGGAATTGTTGGCCAATGGAACCTGGGCCGGTTGGACTGGCGCCATCATTGATGAAAAGGTGGACGTTTGGACGTTCGCTCCGATAATCGCGGGTAAAAATATACGTGTGATTTCACATTTTAATCAATTATCAAGGATTTCTCCAAAAACACAGCCAACCTACTTACCAAATAACCAGCTGAACAAAAAACCATTGTTTGACCACTTTTTTGAGCATGTTTTTGACCGGATTTTCCGATTTTAAAAAAAAGTGGTCAAAACGTAATGTTAATGAGACTAGCCCTCATTTTTTTTAATATGTCGCCTCCCCAAAAAACTGGTCAAAATTTGGTAAAAAAAAAAGTCGCCTCCCGTCACAAAGTAGTCAAAAACAGGTCAAAAAGTCTAATAAAAAATGAGGTTCCCTAGACCTTTTACATTAACGCTTTGACCACTTTTTTGACCACGTTTTTGATCACATTTTGATTAGAATTTTGATTATTTTTTGACCGGATTTTTGATCATTTTTTCAATAAAGTTTTGCAAAAACTTTAACCTTGTTTTTCTAATTTTTAACCCAAATGTTTGACTCGTTTTTGACCACTTTTTGGACATGTTTTGAGGACCTTTTGACCTTTGGACCCCATTCATGACGTTGAAGACCTTAATGATTTATAAGAATTTATGCCCCATTTATGATTTTGATTAATTTTTTGATGCAATTTAGACCAATGCTAATGAGATTTTCTGGTCAAAAACTATATACTTTGGTCAAAAAGTTTGCTCAACGGGAATAGCCACAAAACATTGTAAGCGAATAATACATTTTGTTTCAATTTGTAAAAAAGGTCAAGGCGGGTCAGAGTTGGACCTGACGATTTGCACGCATGCCTACGTCTCCTCCAATAAATTCCTGATTGCCCGCCCAGGCTCCGTCTACAGTTGGACTTCACTCGCGGCCCCATTTTCCACAATCATTTGGACTTTCATTGGACTCTCCGTCTCGTCTATCGCCGTCGTCCTTTTCCTCCACAAAATCCTGGATAATAAACTGGAACTGGGCCACCCCACAAACGTCCCGCCCCATAATAATAATAATAATAATAATAATAATAATAATTCTCGTCCCTGTGGCTCCACCAACTCGTTCATGGACTGCCTTCAGATGGCTCTGTGTTCGCTGTTAGTGAGCATCGGCCCTTTGTTGAATCAGACAATGCCGATTCCCCGGCGGCTCCGTTTATTGTCGCTCCTCTGGCTCTTCACCGCCCTCATCCTATTAAACTTGTACCAGAGTGACCTCTGCTCCCTCCTAACCACGCCCTCGCCTGAAGAGTTCCCCTCAACATTCCAGCAACTCAACGACCGCCCAGACTTTCACATTTCCCTCCTGCACATGCCAAACACTCCCAATGACCTCTTTTTCCGCTCCACCCAAATCCCGCTCTTCGCCGCGCTCAACGCCAAACTGCAGCGCATCTCGGGTTTCTCCGACTGTGTCATTCAGGTCATGACCCAGGTCAAGTGCGTCTGCATCTCTTGGGGCACCGTCCTCACTCCCCTCGCCGCCGCCTCCCTCACCGTTCATCGGCAAATCCGGGCGGTCCATCTGAGTCCGGATGAGATTCTGAGTTCGCCGGTGCACGGGGCTACGGCGGCCAACTCGAAATTTGAAGGGGCGCTCAATGAAATCACGGGGCGAGTGAGGGACGCCGGACTCATCGAATGGTGGAAGGACGGAGCGAGGGAATTTTTAGAGGGCGTGTCCATTCAAGAGCGCAAGAAGAAAAGGATTGAGCGGACCAAGAATGAGAGTTTTGAGTATTCCGAGTTGGACCGGAAGTTGGACGGACTGGCTCGAGAGATTCTGAGTGACGCTCAGACGAAACCTTTTACGTTACAACAGCTGTTTGCCCCGTTTGGGCTGTTGGCTTTAGGCTCCGGGATCGCACAGGGAATTTTCTTGATTGAAAAATTAGGTGGAAGGCGAAGGAGGGGTTTGCTGGAGGTAAAAGGAAACATTGGGAAAATAACGGAAGAAGACAATTAAAATTAAACAGGAAAATATATAGATGCTGAGCGTTTTTTATTATTAAAAATAAATTCAGGTCATATGCAGAGGAATTAAATTGATTTAATACCAGCGAAGGGGCTTAATTTTGGAATTTCATTTTCCGTGAGGAATCCGTCATGATTTTGGTCGACAGCCTTGAAAAGCTTTTCAATCATATCTTTGGGAGGTGGGGGGGGGGCTGTGGGATGGAGCCCCAATGCAATTGCCAAATAGTCAGCCGCTGCAGAAAACTCTGCAAAATCCAGCTTTTTATCCCCATTTTTATCCGCTACTTTGAGAACTGCCTTGAAGTTGGCCGGTACGTATGGACGTTCATATTCTGATGGGATTGATGGGTGTGGAATTAGTTTTGTAGCGCCGGGTGATGGTGAGGGTTTAATTGTGGGGGACACAGGTCCAGGAATTGGGTGAACAGCCACTTCCGTCGTCTGTAAGGTCAACGTCAAAGCAAAAACCAAGGCGCCGATGGCCATTGAAATCCCTCTGCAGTTTTTCGTTGCGTTATTCTGTAATTTTTAGATTATTCAAAAATTCCCAATAAAGTTCCTATATTTTTCTTTATTACAAACACTAAATTTAAATGAGCTCCTTTTTGTAACCTGTTTGTAACGGAATTATAATCGCAGAAGTTTGTCAAAGAGTCTTGGTGAATTCAGGCCGTCAAACTTTTGTCTTCTCAAAATTACGATTGAATTGAAAAAGAATGCCAATTAAACTTGATGTGAATCTTTCAATGTGTGCAAAAGGCATGTGTTTGTTTATTTAAAATGAGCAAATACCAATGAAATTGAACGAGGAAGAGCGAGAGAAATCCTGTGCGTTCGAGAGTTTTATTGTTTGTAATTCGACGAAATATATATGACAATGAACGTAAAACTCATTTTGCACATGCAAGTTTTTGTTCATTAAATATTCACAAGATATTAGCTTGAAGCTAATTTACTGTTTTTACTGCCAAATGGCAACCGTGTGGATTCAATGAAATTCCTGTGTATATTACACACAATATTTGAATAGAATTATAGAATGAACTATAAGGTTTGACGGTAAACGAGGATTCGTCAGAATATATTTTAATAAAAGGACTCCACGTAAATATTTTTTTTAGGCACACTTTAAGTTACCAACTTTATGAATTTGTATACAATACAATTTTCTTTTATTTGTCAAAGCTCTAATATATACGCTCAAATAATTTGTCAAAGCTCAAATATTGTCTCAACGCTCGAGTCACTGTCGAGTGCTCAGAAAACGCATTCGACTTTTCAACAGGTCATTTTGAGCTGCAAAAGTTTGCCAATTAATTTGGATTTTCCCTTGGGGTTTGAACAAATGTGAAACTCACACCAAAGTTTTCCTCTTGTCTTGGTTTTGACACAGTCCGTATTTTTATTTAAGAGTGTGTCAATCCCATTTCCCCACAAAATGCAAAAAACTTAGTGGTATGTTTTTGGACGTGGTTTGTTTTTGGACGCCCTTACCCTATATTGTAATTTGCATTCGAACTTTTGTTCTGTCCGCAGTCGCGGACAGCAGATAATGCCGAAACATGAAAAATGAGCAGTATAAAAGTAAAGCTTTTGTGGGCAGAGAGAAACTCGGACATTAACCATTAACCACACAAGCCGCTGCGATGACGAGGAGCACGAGTTCCGGACAATGCCGGACGTGAATACTTTTGACTGATTGTGAGCTGACTATATATTTCGCCTAGATTTTGCTTTGAACCCGCCATTATCGGAACCCACAATTATAAATGGGTAATTTAAAATTCTATTTCAAAGTTTAAAATTACGGTGTAGGCGTGTCGTCTCTCTTTCCCCATTAATTATAATCCTTCGGAATTTGGACATGGAAAAACTGGGACTGGACTGGACGCACTAAATGTCTCGCTGTCACTCATGAAATTGGCAAAGGCCGTCTCACATTCATGTCAGTCATCAGAAGCACAGTATTCAATTAAATTGGCAACGTACATTTTTGATCTATTTCGTTTTATCGGTTTGGACCCAACTAATTTCCCACATTTCCCATACATTTGCTCACAGTTATTTGTCTACAGTTCTATACAGCTCTTGCGGGTCTCTTTCTCTTTCGTTCGTGAATCAAAAATATAAGGGAAAATAAATTTGTGTGTGTTCCATCTCCAAAATTGCAAATTCTAAAATCTACTATACAAAATGCTGACAAAGCGGGATTTGCGCTTTAATTTCACTGCATTGTCCTGGTTGTGCTCGCTCAAAGTCTGGCCGCTCCGATTCGACGCGGCATCCTGCACAATCTCTGAAGAGACGCGGCCCCTCCCGAAATGCCTATGCTGGTTCCTGAATGGCGCATCCGTTTTCCATACTGTTTGGACCTCCTTCCGGGTTCTCCAGTTCCACTTCCGGTTCGGTCCTTTGTTTTATAGAAAACTAGACCACGCAGCGGATTCCGAGCTCACTCCTGGTGTTTTACTCGGCATCATCTTTTTTGGGTGTGCCATCTTCATCGGCCACGCCCTCTTTCACTCCCACCGCCAACTCAACATTAAGCTCTTGAATCAGCTCTTCTGTTTTGAGTTGCCCCAAGGAAATCTAGAAAATTCAGGAAATACGGAAAATCGACAAATTCAGAACATTCAGGAAACTGTCGGGACAATCAAAAAATGCCGTCAACTTTTTATAAAATACAGGACCGAAATCCGGATTAAACTTGTAAAAAGCCAAGAAAACCAAAGGACGTGGGCGGAACTATTGATTTGCTACTTTCCGTTCCTGTTTCCCTCCTGCATGTCCGGGTTCCCGGTCTTTTATTTGGTGGATCCGGACATTCCCGTACTTTTGGTCTCGATGGTCCCTCCAGAATCCCGGGATTTCCCAATTGTAGCGCTTTGCTTTTTGGTTGACATCGCCTTCGCAACCTATCAGCTCTGTAAACTCTATTTTGCCATCTTCTTCATCATGGTCTTTGTCGAGAATTTCCGGGCCGGAGTGACCGCGCAGATCCGACGACTCGCGTAAAATTTCCAAACTCAAATTCTCTCCGTTAATTTTTTACATTTGACATGAAATGTGTTTGACGTTTTCACATTGTGTCTTTCTGCGCAGGTCTGTAGAAAAGCGCGTTTGCCCGGAGCGTCTCCGCGAATCCTCCCGCTGTCTGGTTGTATTCGCGCTCTCCATGTCGCTGGTCAACCGAAGTTTCCGTCACGTGACCTACGCGCTCAAGTTCATCGCCATTGTTGGCGCGGTCTCTTGCGGGTTTTCCTCGATCCGCCTTATGAATTCCAACCCGATGTTCGCGTCTGCATATTTCATGACCTTCATCAATTCCGGCGTGGCCTTTCTCGGCATGTTCAATTCAGCTTACGGGGTCACGGTCCTGGTGGAGCAGCTCAAGTCCGCCGTCAAGGTCAAGGCCGCAGGGTTCCTCTTCAAATTCAAGCGGGACGAATTCCGCGCGGCAGTTCGCACCATCCCGCCACTTGGCGTCCAAATGGGCGCGTTCCATAAATTAGAACGCGAATCCACGCCCATTTTTCTGGACTTTGTCGTCAAGCAGATTTCATCGTTCCTCCTCACTTTTTAATGATTTCCTTAGTGTTTGTGTGGGTGCGAAAGAATATTGCTTGTAAAATTGTAGTAAGTATGAATACGAACGTAATAATTCAAACTATAAAATTAAAATGATGTCAAAAAGATGTAAAATAACTATGTATTTTGTGTGATGGGCGACCTGCCTAAAGGCACTTTGAATAAAAAACAATTAATCAATATAAAATAAGGCGTAATGAGTTGAAATGCCTCATGTCCCACAACACACATTACGACTACGCATGTGAACAATGTACGATAAATTAAACACCACAAAAATTGTCCATGCCTAATAATAGACGTTTTTACTTTTAGTTCAGACGATTCCTGGTAATCTAATATTCCCTCCATTGAAAATGTCACTATAATTTATACATCCGATGATTAATTCGTCGATTGATTCCCACCTACAATTTTAATTGTCTCCTATAATTCCTTTTGTGCAAAAAATGTAATAAATAATACATTACTTATTATAATTGAAATTTTACGACCTACAAATTCCCTTACATTTCACAGAGTCTACATGTAGTGACTTCCGCTGGAGTTCAAGGAAAATGTAAATTGTGGCATGTGGCTTTGGGGAACATATAAAAACGTCCCCGCAATTGAAAAAGTAAAAGATATTTTGAAGCACCCCGTACCTATAACAAAGAACTCGGACACACAATTACCGGAATTGTATACAAAATGTTGCAAACGCAACGTTTTCCTGTTCTGTGCCTCATCATCGCCGTGTCTGTAGTCGCCGGTCAATATCACGTTGGTGTCGGGATCGCAGACGTCACCGGCCCTTTGGACGTGTCATTCGTAAAAATTATATATACTACAAACGTTTTTCGCGACCACACTTAAACAAGAATGTATATCGTCTGTTAAGTTCACAAAGGAACTATAATTCTTTTCCTTAATGTCGTTGACCTGCTGCAAAGGTCAAACGGCTGGAGATGGGGCTGTGGGCCCTTTGACATTATTGTCTGCCATGACCTTTTCTGCCACCCTGAATTTTTTCACAATTGTACCCACAAAGACGGACGCGCAGTAGACGCATTTCCGCAAATTAAGGAAAATCGTCATAGTTCGTTTGTGAACTTAACAGACGATATGTATAGGTTTCTCTTCATCCAACATTAATTCATCTTTTCGTATCTATAGGTTGGATACGTCTCGGACAAGACCGCGAATGGGATCCTCTCGCGCATCTTCGCTCGAGCATTTATCTTCGGTGAAACTGGAGATGCAAAAGGAGAGCGTGTCGTCTTCGTCACGCTGGACATTTGCATGGTTGACCTGGGCATCAAGGACAGCGTCCTCAAGGCTCTCGCCCAAAAATACGGGCCCACTCCCTACAGGGCCGAAAATGTCCTCCTCACGGTGACACACACCCACAGCGGCCCTTCGGGCTACCTCCAGCATAAGCCTTCCTTCATCCCCGCCTACTTCAAGATCATCGTCGACGGGATCATCCACTCCATCACGCAAGCTCACGACTCCTTCCAGCCTGCCCAAATCTATCTGGGTCATGGGACTGTTCAGGGTGCGAATATCAATCGGAGCCCGACTTCATACCTCGCCAATCCCGAGGACGAGCGGAGCCAGTACCCCGACGGTGACACGGACAAGACGATGACCGTCCTCCGGGTCGAGTCGGCCACAACTGACCGACAGGAACTGGGTATGATCACGTGGTTCCCGACCCACGGGACGAGCATGAACGGCTCCAACGGGCTCATCAACGGTGACAATAAAGGCTACGCCTCCATGTTCGCCGAGTACGCCAAAAGCGGGGGAGCTCGCCCAGGAAGTGGGCCCTTCGTCTCGGCGTTCCCTCAGAGCAACTCGGGGGACGCCTCGCCGAACACGGACGGACCCAAATGTAGGGGGCCCTTCAATAATGGCCGGCCATGCACCGGCGAGGATCCGAATGCCTGCGGGCTCATTAGCAATGGGGAATGCTATGCCGCCGGTCCGGGCCTCCCAGGGCCAAATAACAATGAGGAGAGTGCCCGGATCATTGGGACAAAGCAGGTTCAGGGAGCCTTGGCCATCTACGACAAGATCAAGACGGACGACGCACGAGTCAGCAGCATCAGGAGTGGCTCGGGTAATGGTAATTTGATTCAGTTTGCAAATCAGTACGTGGACATGAGTCGCGTTCAGGTCCAACTCGGGGTCAATCAGACTGTGAGCACGTGTCCGCCGGCTGCGGGTTGGGCTTTTGCTGGAGGGACGACGGATGGCCCAGGGCCCTTCGGTTTCCTTACGCAGACGAACAATGAGTGGGATCGGCTGGATTTATTTCCAACAGGGACAGCGGAGCAGAAGAAATGTCATGCGTGAGCTCATCATCTCATTACTATAGATAATTCATACTTTATATATTGTCTCTGATGTATGCAATGCAACAGCACCTGAACGTTTCTTTTTTCTGGTTTTTGACAACAGGCCAAAACGTATTTTAGTGGATTACACGAATGATAACACGATGCCGACCGTCGTGGAAGCACAGATTCTTCGCGTGGGGAATCTCTACATTGTCGGAATGCCCGGGGAATTCACGACGATGGCCGGGCGGAGACTGAAACGGGCTATTGAGGATAACGTGCTACGTTTTGGGCCCACGGGCGACAAGCCCTTTGTCATGATAACGGGTAATAAACAGGACCGATCTTCTAAAAAATTTCATCATTGACCGGGTTTGACCTGTTCTGGAGGTCAAAGTATTGGAGATGGAGCTTTGGGTCAAGCGACATTATTGTTCGTCATGACCTGCTCCAACAATAATTTCGCTTGACCCAATGCTCCATCTCTATTACTTTGATCTCCAGAGCAGGTCAACTCGAACAAACGAAATTAAGGAAAATAATTATAGTTCGTTTTTGAACTTAACGGACGAAACATGAATCTATATACATATGCAGGACTGAGTAACGTCTACACGCACTACACGACCACATTTGAGGAATACCAGAAGCAGCGTTATGAGGCCGGGTCCACACTTTTTGGGCCCCACCAGTTGCGTGCCTACACCCAGATATTTGGAAATTTGACGGCTAACATGCTCAAGGTCTGTACAATTTAATCATCTTAAAATGTTTTGAGAGCGTATAAGGGAACGCCGGGTAAAAAAGTAAAAATATAATCAGAGAAATAAAAATACTGAGAGTTGAATAATCTGTATCCATAATAAAGAACGTGCCTACGAGCAGTGACACCGTCCCGGCCATCATTCAAAACAAGGATACGAAATCCGTACCGTCTTCTAACTACGATGTGGCCCCACTCTTCACAACTTTTGGGAGCTGTACAAGGGAGCCGGAAGCCAGGGTGACTGTCGGCGATATTGTGAAGGCAACATTCGTCGCCGGCCACCCGAATAATAATTTTACAGACCGACGCTCTTGTCGCTCTTTCCTGTACGTGGAGAAGGCGACCTTGATTGCTAATGGGACGAAAGTCGTACCCACTTGGGTGGTGGTCGCCACTGATGCGGACTGGAACACCAAGTAAGTATATACGCAAATGTATATATATATACAAGTAATAAAACCCGTCGCTTCCAGCGACCCCCAAATAGTGTTTTTTTGCGTTATTCAGGCAACGAATTTCATTTCTTTTTCGTTCCCGGTTCTCCTATTTCTACTTGTCTTGACCTGACTTAACACTATTGGCGATTATATTTTAAATGCGCAAGCAAGTAATAATATGCAACAGTTCCGAAACTCAAGTACTTACAATTAACGAATTAAATCGACTACACAGATTGCCTGCTAAATCCGACTCCTCACTTGTTTCTCTCGACAGAACGCTGTAGCTAACTATTTTTCTATATAGCCCCACTTTTCCTTAAAACAACTTTGGGCACTGTACATTATTGGAATCCACAAAAAAGTGACTTTTTAGGGTGCCCCCTCCCCTCGGTCACAAATCGAGAGGTACTTTGTGTCACACTTGGTCACAAATCGTGAGACTCCCCCTCCCTAGAACGTATGTAAGATAGTGCATTTGATATGGGACCAAGGTAAACTCCTCCCCTCGGTCACAAACAGAAAGGCCCTTCGGTCGCATTCGGTCATAAATCCAGAGATCCACATACCCACACTATGACGTGGATTCCATTAATGAATAGTGCCTTGCCAACATCCTGAAATTCGAAATCCTTGACCTCTACTCCTTGACCTCTATTCCTTGACCTCTATTCCTTGACCTCTACTCCTTGACCTCTATTCCTTGACCTCTATTCCTTGA
>JAIUND010001561.1:0-33315 GCA_034699125.1 Gisinianus flammeolus | reverse complement strand
CTGTGGCTGAATTATTTCCAATCAACCTGCATATCTGGTAGGGAGGGCGAGTGAAGCGAGCGATCTTTAATCTGTGCTCAAGTTCTAATCAACATGTGCAATGTTTATGTGAAAAACAAAAATTCGTACATGAACTATTTATTGCCTTCCTTAATATGTAAATGATAAAATGAAACTCATTTAATTTCCTAACATGTGTATTTTGATGACTGACTTTTGAATGTGCAGTGATTAAATCCTCAGAGAAAAATAAATCCTTTCATGCTTTAGTACTTTAGTATATATAGATGGATGCAAATTCTGAGGAAGGAAAGAAGAAGAAGAAGGAAATGAGGATTTACGGGGTAGTTTTTTTGTCACTCCTCTATGTATATTCACTATATTCACTATCAACATTCATGCTACGATGTATTTAACATATACTACCATGAAGAATCTAACGAAGGCACCTACCATGTCAAGTTGACGAGGACGTCGACGATGGGCAGCCCATAATGATAATATATGTACCCACAATGGTTTGATTCATCATTCATCATACATACGATATGTGTGTATGCGTATGCGTGTATGTGTGTGTAAGTGTCACTTTGAGACTTGAGTCACCTTTAACTAGGCATCTAATGGTTATAGTTTATAGACGAAAGAAGAAGAAGAGAGAAGAGGAATACTTGAGAGAGTATTCAGGATGACGAAGAGATGAACTGTCTTTACACACACATACTATATTATATTACTTTCTCCCACTTCTCTTTTGCCTCTACTCTCTCTTTCTCTCTCTCTCTCTCTCTCTCCCGCTGTAGTATGTGTATTCTCTTTTAAAACTCGGTCGTCTCTCATCGTCACTCCTCTCTTTTGGTTTAGGTTTTTGTGTGTGTTGAGTTTTTATGCACAGTGTACAGTTTACAGTATATGTATGTACAATAATAGAATAGAAGATTGTGTATAGATGAAGGAATGAGAAAAAAAGCAAAATGTGTTCCAGTAGGTTACTCTACATACACTATACTCCTCATTGAGGATCATATTTATCGTTAGCTTGAGCATTTGAGTATTTGAGCATGCATATATAAATGTATATGTATATGTAGCATCGTCAAAGACCACCACATTCTAACTTCTAACACGAAGTGAGATGAGATGAGATGATGAGCTATGTATTAAAGAACATATGAGAAGGTATCGTATGTATACTGAGACACAGTGCGAGAGAGAGAGAGAAAGAGAGAGAAAGAGAGAGTGAAAAAGAAAGAAAGAGAGAGAGAAAGAGAGAGAGTCCTTCTGTTACTTTTCCGGATATGTTCTTAAAAAGTTGTTCAGTGAGGGAGCAGACACGGCAAACACTTCTAAAAAAACCTAGGAGGAGATTGCCCAGTCGTCTTTAGCTTAAGCTTTTTTGGCAGAACGAGAAGGAGAACGAAATCGAGTAGTAGTCGTCGAGGCAAAAGAGAGAAGAGAAGAGTACCCCAAATAGTTCCACTGTACCCCAAGAATTCAAGAAAAAGCAGTTTTTCCACATTGCATTGCCTCAAACAGAGAAAAGCTGTTGACTGTCGAGTTTTTTCTCTCTCTATTTCTCTTTCTCCCTCCCTCTCACTCTTCACACACACACACGCTATTTTATAACTCTTTCCTTATTTTATACTCGTCTCTGTCGTATAGAAAACCATCCACTTTGATTTTGACTCACTCTCTCTTTTTCTGACGACTGACGACTTTGTCGAGTTTCATATGATTATGTAAATATCAGAGGATTTGATCCGTATTCATTTGGATACGTCAAGTATCTGTCTTACAAACAATTTCTCTTTTCGTCTCTTCGCATTTCTGCATCTCTCTTTCTCTCTCTCTCTCTCTCTCTCTCTCTCTTTCCCTTGCTCTTGTCATAACCCTCAAATATTCTTGAGGAAAAGGAAAAATTCAAATCAAAATTGAAAATCAAAAAATCGAAAGTTTTCCGGTATTTCCAATAATACGAAAAATATCGATAGGTGCTCCAATGATATAGTGGTGTGCTAGTCAAGAAAAGTGATACTTTACTGACGGGAGAGCATTGTATTTGTGCATAACAATACATGTAATATACTATTCATACTCTTCGAGTCCTTGTCCTTACACATACGATAAAACAAGAAGAAGGATTCAATACTTCTTGGAGTGCCCCCAGAGAAAAAATGTGTACATAATACCTGATAAATTACGGATGCAAAGAAGACCTACTTACATTTTCTTCTTTCTATCCAAAACAGACGACGACGGGATCGGAAATTGGAATTGGGACATCAAAAAATCCCAATTCTTTTTTTTTAAAAAAAATTACAAGTGACGAAAACAAGGCAGATTTAGTTGTTCGTGAATAATAATAATTATTATACTATAAAAATATAACAATTGTATATTAAAAAAGTTCAGTGCTGTGATGTTGTGTAGCTTTTTATTACAATTAATTCCATTCTCACTACTCAAGATAAGATGAGAATCTGTCGTTGTCACTTTTTAAGTATTATAGCAGTCTTTCTGCTCATTGGTAAGAAAATACTTTCATGTCCATTTCAAATGCTTTATATATAATAATGAGAAAAACTGTTTTTTATTCATTTAAAAGGTTTTAAAAGAGTTTGTAAAATGTCTCATGTTTAAATAAAAAATAACCGCTCGAGTATATATTATCCCTTTCTTTCATTCATTTTCTAAAAGTTTTCCCCACAGTCTTTGTAATGAAAGGCAATCAAAGGTTTCAAAGTATACTAATCAAGAAAATACACTGTGAAGATGTAAATACTGTAAAATAAATATGGATCAAATACATTATGCTCAAAATGTGATTAATTCCCCAATTAGTAGAAATTAGTAATTTCAAATTACTATGTATATAAAGTAAAGTAAAAAGTAAAAAGTTTGTAGGAATATCCTCCTCAAATCCCATCGTATACGTATATAATGTATGATATTAGTTAAATTGAGGAAATTTTTTAATGAATCTATCAGTGATCAATTAAGAGAAAACGAGAGTGATTTAAAGTTGCTTCTAATTAACTTTTCTCCAACTCTTAAGACTCACGACGACGACGAGTGATCTAGAATAATAGTACAGATTTGACATACTCCTCCATTCTACATTCAATCCCGGGGTGAAGATAACCACCAAAGTGTGTGTAAATATGTAAGTAGATGGATGAATGAATGAGGGTAGTTTAGTTATATCCCATTCCATACTTTCGTAAGTACGGAAAGAGAAAGTTGCAAAAGAAAATAGTTGAGGAGGAAGAGAATGTGAGGAAACAAAAAAGTGTATATATATATACATAGAATGAGAGAGGGATTAAAAATGAAAGAGTCAGGTTGAGCTAATCCTTTTAAGTGAAAACCTGTAATTTTTTTCCAAGAGTTTCCCTCTGTGAGAGAAACTTATATTATATAAAGTTCTTTTATGATTTAAGTTTTCACTTTTGACTCTGTCTTTTTCAATCTCAATCTCAGATTCCCGTCAGAGACTTGTCTATATTATATTTTATACGTAACCATTATATTTCCATATTTGAACGGATATTAAAACGTTGTAATAACTAACAGCCAATAGACACGGTATTTTCGTCTGCTGTATTTATATGTAAAAAAAAAAAAACTTTTACTTTCTCCCATTTTTTCCCGTTCGTACGTTCGTTCGTTCATTCGTTTGATTGATGGTATGTCAAAAGTCTGCTGATCTTTCAACCTTTTCTCTCTTTCTCTCTTTCTCTCTCCTTTAATTGAATGACAACATTTTGAGGTAGACGTCGTTTGGTGCACATAAATATACCACCATTATATAGAACATGTAAGCCCAGGGAAAAGACATGTACGTACATAAATGAGGATATGTTGAGTAAAGGTGGAAGTTAGATTGAACATTCCAACGGGTTAGGTCATTCTCTTTGTCAATGAGGAGATCCTCACCCGTCACTATCACTATCAAGTGAACACATTGGTTTGAAAAAGGGTTTTTGAAAGGGAAAACTGATGTTTAACTTGAATATTGAATGGGATATGAGGAGCAGTTGGGAATCCTTTCCCTTGAACGGGGTTCCACTGGAAGAAAGTGAATAAAGGTTGATGAGATGAGATCTGTATGTATATGCACATAGTTGTGATGCTAATAGATAATATAATGATAAGCATCCATATATTTACCATCCAAATACCGATTCTCCAATGTATGCCCGTCCGTATGTATACCTATATACGTATTTATTATAATCTCTGAGCTCTTAGTCAAAAACTATTTGTCTTTATACATACATACATCCATGTGTACTAGTATGTTATGTATGTGTGTGTGTCATGTGTGTCATCTGTGTGTATTTGTCTGTCATTTTATAGGAGCGGAGCTTATCGATTGCGACGAGCAAGAAGTAAGACTACTTAAGTACCTGATGAGCAACTACGACCCTTCCGTTCGACCTGCAATACACTTTGCTCAACCACTGTCTGTCAATTTTAGTCTCTCACTTCATCACATCATTGACGTCGTAATTATCTTAAATTTCTCTCCTTTGAGCATTCACTCATTATCTCTTGTGTCATGTGTTTTCCTTATAGTTCTTCATCCCTAAATTACTAAATTATACTATGTACACATGTACATATACACATACACATACAGATCTATGTCTGTATTTGATTCATTTTCCTCACTATAATGTCTATATTAACTCTGATTATTCTATGCACACTCGCGTACTTTACATACATTTAGTCAATATGAAGGGATCCACGTGCAAATATTTTATTTTTTTAGGGCCTTGAATATGACGAAAGTGACGAATAGGGAAATTAAATATGGTCCATGTAATCATAGTTATATATGTACATAGTGTCCATTTAGCCTACAGACGTCGATGGGATAAGAAGTTTCGTCTTTCTATAATATTCATCGAAATTTCAATTGGTTTCTCCATCGTCATCGTCATCCTCGCTCTCTCTCTCTTCTTTTAAAAGTCATAAGTTTTCATCCCGTCTAAATTCTAAATGTATTAACTTTCATATACAGTTTTCCCAAAATTGAATTTTCGTTTCGTCTCCCATCGACCTTTACATGTAACTCAATCTCCTCTTCATCCCACAGTTTTTAGGAGCTTCTTATTATTATTACAATGGTGCTTGAAATAGTTTGAAAAATGTGTGTGTCCTTTTCCACTCCTTATACTTATAAGCATATACCTACAGATATGTGTACATACGATAATATACATACTTTAAACCATAAAGCACATTGCATATATGTAGGTAGTCTTCTTGACTTTCACTTCTCTCCTTTCATCCATTCAGATAGCCTAATTCATTCTCTAGTTCCGCCGCCTTAGCACATGGATAAAATGGCCTTTTAACATTTATATTCACAATTTGAAAGCTAATTCAAAATTTTAATGTTTAAAAAGTGACGGACATGAAAAACAAATGGTAAAAAGTTTGCAGGGAGAAAACCGCCACCTACAATTCCAAATTCTAAATTCCACTGTAACTTTTGTTTGGAGCTGTTTCTGCATTTGTTTCTTGGAATTATTTCTAGCGTTTTTATTGTGCTTCAAATGAGGACATGACAGTGTACACAAAAAATTTGGCTTTTTTTACTTTCATTATATGAAGCTCATAGCTTCCGCCATTATCAGTCACACGTCGTATGAAGTGGAAGTGGAAAGGAAAAGATGAAGAGATCAAAAGGCCTATTCAAAATATTAAAGGTCTACAATGTAGATGTGTGTGTGTGTGTGTGTCGGTGTATGAGTTGAAAAAAAGTTTTCCTATTGGTGCACATGTGACCGTTTTTGGGTCTACATGTGTGTGGAAATTACACAGTGTAATAAGTAAAGTTGGTAATGATAGAGTAAAAAGGAGTAAAGAGCACAAAAGTATGCCATAACTGCTTCCATAATACGGACATTATAACCTACAGTTGTGTACCAGTGAACCACATTTAAATGATTTCTAATTTCAAATACACATTAAAGACTCCACACACATTCTTTTGAACATTAAGCGTATGTCTGTTTTGTATGTTGTTTGTTATGTCCGTATAGTTTGTAGACTTGTGTACGGTACGGCTTGTAGTTATTTGTTTGGAGGCATTATGGCAAAGGAATGAGTGAGAAAGCGACAGAGAGAGAGAGAGAACCTTTTGAAATTACCAGGAAAAACAGCTTCTGTCTGTGGGTAGGAAACAACTAACCAAAGGCAATGCCAAAGAGCCACATGGCATTGATGTTTTTTGAGCTTTGAGCTTTGAGTCTTCCGCTGGATTTTCTTTTTCAGTTTTAGTTTCACTTTCACTCTCCCTTTCCCGTGCCACCCTTTCCCTTTGTGTATAGTATATTGGTGCTATATAGTTATACACATCGTGTACAAAAGAATGTACATATACAGTGCAAACGGTTTAGGTAGACGTAAATGTATATTGTCCAGAAACATCTCTCTCTCTCTTGCGGAGAAAATACTCACAATAAATAATACACAACAGAGTCACACACCAAACGCCAAACATATCTGTACATTCACATAAATAGACAGCTATTGAAAACAGAAAACTAAAACGAAAATGAAGCACCAAGTTTTCACTTTTTACTCGCTTCCTTTCCCAACTTGTCTTGGCGTGTACAAGCATCTTTTACGTAGCCATTCCCACTTTCTCTCTCTCTTGGTAGCCTTCTTCTTTTTCTTCTTGTCTGTGTATTGGTGAATTATGGAATTTCCGAATCCTCGACGTTTGTCGGTTTTAGCTATGTGTGGGGGAATGAGAGAGAGAGAGAGAAAGAGAGAGAGAGAGAATAGGAATAAATACGAATTTACGGAGACGAACAACACCAGGCTATAGAAACTATAGATAAAGTAATAATAAGCATTAACGATCTAGTTCCTATTGTATTTGTATTGGTTTCCGCTTCTTCCACGTGCACTACTAATGTAATTTATATGTACATGTGTTTAATACGAATTTATAATGTGTATTTGTATAGTTGGCAAAGGGCGCTAGGTCTATTTATTAGATTATATTATGATGATGGTGGTCCAAGTTTAAATTGATATGATATATAATAATATGATATCGTAAATATGTACTTCTAAATTTGTGTCTGTATATATCTGTAGATACGTACTGATATTTGGATGGGAAGGATGGGAATGAATGAATGAATGGCTGCGTAGATGACTATGGTCTATGTGGAACTATTAGTTGCACGCTGTAACATTCAAAGGACGGTATAGGTTAGCTATTGCTATTGTATGTGTGTGTGCATTTAATTGTGCTCTGTGACTGCAATGGTGTGGATACTGTGTCTGGCTGTGAAAGTTTGCTGACTTGAGCCGTTAATGAAATTTTCAGGGACTCAAATACATTAGGATTTATATGTGTATTGTCGGATGGTGGATGGGTGTATGGGTGGGTGGATAGTGGATGTATACAAAATAGTTCAATGATAAATAAGGGAAAGCATCAGTTTTATCCGTATGTCCATACGACTTTACTCTCTTTCTTCTTCATCTTCATCGTCTTCCTGTATCTTTTTACAGCTCTCTTTCTCTCCCTCTCTCTCCCCCTCTCTCTGTCTCTCTGTTTCTCTCCTCTGTCCTTTCAGTCTATTGGATTTGGATCTTGGTTTTCTGGTCCCATTTCTAATGCAAATGGAATACCGTTAGAACATTTACAAAAGGGAAAAGGAAAGTCCTTGTAATCTCTTCTCTCTCTTTCCTCGTTGGTTTTTCCCTGCAAAGGAAATTAACGTTCCGTTTCTGTTAATGTACATCTATGTAAACTATAATATGGGACTTCTCTATGTACAGATACTTTCCCTCCTTTCCTTGGTATAAAATTCCATTCTGACTTGTACAATTGGTCCTCATTCCAGTTCTGGTCCTAGTTAGCACACACACACTCTTTACTTTTCAGCATACTAAACCTTTTTGCAATAAATCTTGAGTTTTGCTTATTTTCTATGTACGATACATATGTGTATAAGTGCAAGTGTGTATTCGTACTGGACGTACGGGCGCGTAATAAGGGATAGTTGGGTGGTGGTTTCTTGGTGTATTTGAATATTTTTGGTATATTCTCACGTTCTAGTCGCTGGCTTTTCTTCTCCTTCTTCGTCAAACGAGTGCTCAATCTACTTTCCACATTTTACACTCGACACTTGTACACCCAATGGAACATTTATTCTAACACATACATTTTCACACACACACACACACACACACCATGATACGTTTGAAGTCGAACAAACTTCATCCCATACGACTACGACAATGACAAGGACGACGATGAATTTCCATACATGTGTGGCGAAACTCGCTCTCTCTCATCTCGTCCTATTTCCTCCCTCCATTTCTGACTTTCGTCCCAAAAGAACCAACTACCAACATAACTTTGGTACAGCAACGATTTGAAGAGTTTTTGATGAATTATTCATGAAGTGTCTTCACAAATAACATTTCTATTTACACTCTGACATTTTCTTATTCCTTAATCCTTAATTCATTTCCAAAATATTTTTTACTGTCCTTCGCATACAAACAAAAAAGGAAAGAAAAAGAGAAAATATTTCTGTGCACATTGCAATTTATTAGTATTGTTATTGTTAGTATTATGAAGTATTATCAGGGCAACTCCGACTCCGATTTCCTCTACAAAATATGTTGTCCCATTACTTACATGTGAATGTGAAAAATCAAGAAAACAAATGCTTAGAATTCTGTGACTTGAGAATTTAGAACTCTCATAGAAATGTATAGCTATAAAGTGTGAGTCCGCACTATTGGATTTACACAGGTCGCATATATACCGTTATAGCTTCTTGGTGTGAAATATAATTGAGAGAAGTGTTCTCTAGTTTGTTTCATTTTACGATGTTGTTTATCTTCTTGCCTTGACTCAACAAACTAAGTGAGTCTTCTATAGTTGCATACGGAATCAACTTTATAACTACTGTAGGTAATTAAATTTAAAAACAAAACACCAAATTGAATTCTGTCGAGAAAGTTCTCGTTTATGTACACTGTATGGAAAATCTTAAGCTGTGCTTTTCATCTGTAAATGTACTTACATGACGCTAATTTTGAGTCAATTCACAAAATACCATATACGGAATATACACTGAGTAACTCGTTCAGAGATTAACTGGATTTACATTGTTTCCTTTGGAATTTGAAATCCTCCGTGTATTCGTTTTCGTTTGCTGTTTGGATAAATATAAAGATATACATATGTAGATAACGCTGTAATGGGCAACTTGTAACTTGTATCAATTACGGTATGGAGAGCGGTAAGGAACCCCACACAAAGTTTTCCATCCATGTACGATACCTATGTAGAAAATGATAAAATGTTTCTTTTGTATTCCTCATTTAATGTTACCTTTTCATCTGGCTTCATGAAGTCAATTTGGGAGAGAGCTTGCTAACGTTTTTAGTCTTTGTCTGTTGATGTAGAGACTTCTGTCAACTTTGACGCATCTTGATATCGTACATCGTACCACTTGAATACTTTCTTGTAGTATGTGTCAATTTAAGATTTTCTTACACACGATCTGTGTGTAGCACAACTCTCTAATGCTATACTTTCACTTTTACTTTTCGGGGCTTTTGACTTGGTTGAATGTACGTACATGTGAGCGTTTCTTTGTTTGTTGTGTGTGTTTGCTTGCTTGTGTGTGACAGGACATTTCGAGGACAAGGAAACCTCAAGAAGGATTTTTTCTAGGTAATACATGGAAAAACGGGGGGAAAACCACGAAGTTGTTTTATGCATCATTTTGTCCACTGTAATAAATGATCTACTTTGTTTAGCTAAGTACATGGGTTAAGTAAAAAGGAGCCGACCTATACAAAGTACAAACCCATGACTGCATTACATTACATTACATTAGTAACATTTGATATCAGAGAGAGAGAGAGAGAGATCTCACAAGGTCTGGTGGAATTTCAGAAGGAAGTTCTTGTGTGTGGACATGAAAAATACCTAAATCCAGAATCTGGATTCCAGATATAAATGAATTCTGTTTTGTCGTTAGCTCTTGTCCTTTAGTAGATTCCTATATAGTGGACATACATGATTTCGTCATGTTTTTTCCTTCAATTTTTATGCCAAGACGATTGTGTGTGTGTGTGTATGCCGTATGCTTACAGAGCTCTGAGTCGAATTTCCGTTTTTGGTTACAGGATGAAAAAAATCAAATCCTGACAACAAATTGTTGGCTGACACAAATCTGGATGGACAACCATTTGACCTGGAACTCCTCGGGTAAGTATAAACAGTTGAACTTGGCAGATTAGAGTACGATAGATTCCATGCGATTTGTGTGGGGTAGATTTTGTCTTACATTTTATACTATATATCTGTACTCTGTACTTATACACTTTGCACAGAGTTTGGTGGCATCCATGTGATTCGACTGCCCTATCAGCGAGTATGGAGGCCTGATATCATTTTGTATAACAAGTGAGTTTATTTTTAAATAATTCCTCGTTTGAGAAAACTTCCCAATAAAACCTTACGTGCCTTTTTTTTGTCATATATCATTTTCGATAATAATACAAAATTGAATATGAAGACGTTTGCTCACAAATTCCCTAAAAAAAAGCATCCGTGTTCAGACCATGAAAATACACACACAAACACACACGCACGCCATGAGTTTTAAGACGAGGATTGCGTCGTCAGCACCAGTCACTGCCGACTAGCTCAAGATCTTTTCATGCAAATAAGATATCCTTTGTTTTTGATCGACGGCGATAACTCAACCGGCAATCTATGCACAGTTTTTTTATATATTTTTTCAATGTATACTCATGATTTCCCTTCTTTAGAATACGGAATACACGATTTTGTATATTTTTAAAAGGGGTATTGTATATTCTAGGCAGTGCATTTGCATATTAGGCACTATTCTCCATGTACATGTTTGCGGTATGCTGAACTTGAGATACAGTATGTATTATGTATGTACCTACATGGTAAATGTTTTGTTGAGCGAGGCTTTCATTTTTCAATTTGACTATAGCAAACTCCTGTTGTCAAATTGAAACTGAAATTCCTATTATTATATTGATATTTCTCTAAAAACAATTTTCAGGTCATGTAAAATTTATCTGGCAGTTTATTTCCCGTCATGTCAGTGGAATTAAATGTCATATAAAATGACAGATTATCCTGAAATTACATCAATAAAATTACGTTCACGTACTGCTCACTGCTCACATATGGTGGAGCAGTGAATATATTTCCTGCCAAATGAGCCAACAAATTTACATTTACATTTTAAAGAAAGGAAGGAATTTTATAACCATTAACTATAAAGGACATTTTGTACCTTATTGAAATGACAGGAAAGGCGGCTGGGGAATTTATCAATTTGTATGTTGCTCACTCTCTCAAAAATCATGTTGTAAAATAATTATGGATGTCATTTTCTGGGATAATTCGAGTACGATTAAATCTAATAAATCTAGTAAATAATTGCTTTATTGATAATCGACTATACAATCCGACAAATTTTATATTATACTAATAAAAACTACAATTTGATTTTGATTTTAAACAGTGCGGATTCCCAATACACCAGTTCAGTGATAAATACGAACGTGATTGTGACTCATACGGGTGAGTGAAACTACAGATACTTAGATACTACTTATATTGTAGATATTTGTTGAAGGTTGAAGGTATATGTATATAGGAACAATGGGACTGGACCAACGAGAAAGCAAACTGTTCATTAAATGTTTAATTTCAGGTGAAGTGACTTGGTTGAGTCATGGGATTTACAAAAGCTCTTGTGACATCAATGTTGAATACTTTCCTTTTGACATTCAAAATTGTACTCTGAAATGGGCCTCCTGGACTTATGACGGGTAGAACCGCAAGGCCCATTAATTTTATAAAAATAAATAATAATAATTTATAATATAATTCCTATATAGGAATATAGTAATGAATAGGAATTGCTGAGTGCATTGGGAACTGAAATGACTAATGATAATACTAATTTAGCATATTTAATACAGAAAAGTTATATAAAAGTAATAATAGGGGTATTCATTTATTCTCTGCTCGCGTTGTAGCGCAAAGTTCGCTTCGCTTTGAAAAGCCCTGTTGTCCAAATTATTGGAAATTTTGAAAAATTGTTTCATAAGGTTCAAAGAGTCTGTCGAGTACCTGTTGATATGATAAAGTTTTTTTCAAAATTTCCAATAATTTGGACAACAGGGCTTTTCAAAGTGAAGCGAACTTTGCGCTACAACGCGAGCAGAGAATAAATGAATACCCTTAATATGTATGGCTATTGAACTTTGTAATGACATTGAAAAACGTCAGTAAATTGTTGTTCAATGAGTTGCAAGAAAGCTTTTTTAGTCTTGGCGAGGGCCGTACCTTGCAGCTGCTAAACGCTTCCCTGTTTTTCCACAGGGAAAACCGTTGGCTCCGTTGGTGTAGCTAAAAACAATTGAGAAAGAAAAAGAAAATATTTGAAATGGAAGTACAAAATAGAAGATTTATCACTTTTTTACCTGTCTCTGACTTCGAAGGAAGTTCAGAAATTGGCTTCCGCCATGTTCAACTGGTCTTCGTCGCGGCTGTCCAATGCCAGAAGTGGTACAAACTGGAGAAATTGTTCACACAGTTTGAACTATGTGAACAATCTTATTCCAAGCTGTGTGAAGAGAAGAATAATTAATGTAATTGAGGATCGAAAGAGAATGGCAACAAGAATAATTATGTAATGTAATTGGGAAAAGAGAATGGATGTATTACAGAAGAAGTTCATAGTTTGAAATGGTTAAATTATAATATTTCATTCACCTTTTCGCCCTTCGCTGAAATCTGCACTCCACATTCGGCTTTGTGGATGTGCCGAAAGTGAGTATACGCTCGTTCATGAAAAGGATTTCTACCCACATACCGTGCTCCTTGACACTTGTCGGGGCATGCGGGATTAGAACGACAAGTATCCTAGGAGAAGAAAAAAATAATAGACATGTAAATGATTTGTATTAGAAGATTAAATATTAGTATTTTGGAATTTTTTAAATACGAAAATAAGATTTCCGTAGTCTACGGCCCAGAGATAGATTCCATAAGTGTCGGTGCATGAGAGCTTTTGTTTTATATCCCATTTGACCCCTTTGTACTGGACTCTAACAACTGGATTCTAAATGTCATAGTGTATTCGCACACCATTGACCATTTTAATAATGGGACTACTTGGTGGACAATTGGTCACATCGAGTCTTGTGTCGGTGATTGTTTGTGGATCTGTGGAACGGATTAATTTGACATAATCCGAATACGTGCCATCGTCTACCGGTGGTGTCGGTTTTGGATTGGTTCTAATTGACGCACTAAAATTAGTAATATTGTCCTCTTTAATATGGTCCGTTCAATAAATACTGAATGAATTATGACTTAAATCTTCAATACAGAAACGAAGAATTTATTTGAATTACAAGTAGGAAATACAAGATTTATCACTTTTAACTGTCTCTGACTACAAAGGAAATACAGAAATTGACTTTCACCCTGTCTAACTGGTCTTCGTCGCGGCTGTCCAATGATAGAAGTGTGGTACAAATTGGAGAAATTGTTCACACAGTTTGAACATATTCCAAAAGCTGTGTCAAATCAAGAATAATTAATGTCATTGCGGAAATCCAAATCTATATTAATATTCCCACTAGCCATTTGAGTTCACAATACATTCAGGAAATTCAATTAAAATAATAGGAATTGAATTAGAAATATAAATACCTGTACATGAAATTAATTGATGTACTAAGTTTATAGCTACCTAACATTATTCGTCTATTTCTTTTTCTTCATCTTCTTCACCATGAATGTCATCTTCCTCTTCCTATTCAAAGTTACCAGGTGAGTATATATATGGACACTAATACTCTGTACTGTATGTGTATTTCGGACTTTGGACAGTAGTTGTACATGTATATTACTGTATCATTGGCACATGCACGTGTGCCAATAATGTGGATGTATACGAATGATAGAATACCGAATATTGAGATTGCTACACGAAGAAAAAAGAGAGTACCTAATAAAGTCAATGGCATTCACGTTCTTCCTTCGCTCACTAGTCCATCAATGACAAATTGACAATGATATATTTAAGGACCAAGTAGAGATCAACTTGATGTGGACGGCATGGCAGTTTCGCTCTCTTTTAGACAGTTTTCCTTCTCTCATACATATAATATAGTTCTCATCATATATTTTGATATTGTGCACATTCCCATTGGCCATGACCATATGGATGAATCCACCCGGATCCCATACAAAAGATTGATTAGATGCTGAGCTGGTACTTTGCTTCCTCGTAATCTCTCTCTGTCTCTCTCTCTCTCTCTCACTTTTCCCCCTTTTCCTCTTGACTTCATCATTTTCTGTTCAATCCCCAAACAGTTACATACCTTTTCATACTTCCCTTTCAGCCTGCATACAGCAGCATGGCATGTCATGCAAATTGCATGAAACACATAATCAATTGAGAAAACTATACACATGTTTTATGCAAGCAAAGTTTCTGACAAGGAAAAGCCAGGCTCTTAAGTAAAACAGAAAACCCACGTGCAAATTCCGTATATTTTACGATACTATATGTATTTCATGTCGGAGATCAAAATGTTGTGTGTACTTCCTTACCGGCATTTATTATTTGGGGAGGAACGTGGAATTCGTACACGTAGGTAATTATTTTATTGTGTACCTATACAACTGGCATGAGCCTTGAGTTTTCTTGCATTTAGATGCTATACACATGCAGATTTATAAAGTGAACAGGAGCGTCAGTCAAAGTGAATATTTTATCATATTAATCTTGATTGTAGATTGTGAGTAAAATAGAGAAATAGAATGTAGAAACGGGGTACGAAGAATTATTGCGAATATTTCCAGAATATTTACTATTCATAATAATTATGATGTAGAATTTCCTTTGAACGGTTCAATTTGATTACTTTACATAGAGGTATTATATTTCTAGGCATAAGAACAATACGAGACAAACTAAAGGAGAGGAGTGTTTCCCTCTTGCCTTTTTTATGTACTAATTAGTGTACGGACTTGGGAATGAGAGGGAAAATGAGGGAATGAGGGAATAAATGAGAAATATATGGAAAATGGAACTGAGGACAAAAAGGTCCTTGGAAAGAGTCTAATTAGATTTTCATGAGTTTGTTTGTCATATCATGATTTATGATGTTTTGTCTCTGATCCAAAATGAATTATTTTATATATCTTGAAACAGAAACTGACACAGAATGGAGAGAAATAGAAAATAGAAAATAGAAATGAAGGAAATATGAAATGTACAGATATATATGTTGTACCTAGGTATGTCTATAGTCTATACCATAAATCAACAATGAGGGAAACACGGCAAAAATACCTTTATCTGCTAAATTAAATTATGCACGCCCACAGCTTTTACATGCATTCTATTATTTCTTCTGATTAAGTGCTCACAACTAGGTATATATAGTTTCACTTTTAGGGAGGTATATAAAGATAGAAGACAGAAAAAATAAAGTGATTAAATTTCACATTATTTATATACGATACGTTAATTCAGGATGAGAAAGTTCTGTTGTAAGTACTCAGTAATTTCATTAATTATCACTAAAAGCTATACAGAATCGAGCAAAAATAGATTTGTATGGACTGTAGACACAAAGCCCACTAAATATTGATAAAATTATAAAAATGGATGAGTCTGTGGGAAATTATAATATTACCTTAGTACTTATTGCTTCTATTGTAAACTTTAATTAATTTTCGAGCAAGGCGATAAACAAGCGATAAACATTCCTTGTTTATCGCCTTGTTTTCGAGCAGCTTCCAAAATTAATTTTACAATTCACATTGTAATTAGTTGTGTTCAAGAATGAATACGGAACATCAATAATGTGTGTGAATGTTTTGGTTTTGGGTTTTGTTTTTATTAGTTGGATCTACACATTGATAGTCAAGAAGGGGACGTGACGAATTACCATGCCAATGGTGAATTTGATCTTATAGGTCTTCGAGTCGTCCGGAACGTTCACGTTTATTCATGCTGTCCTGAACCATACCCGGTCAGTACTTGACTCCCCACAGTCATCGATCTAAATACTAAATATATCGTATATATTCACGAATTGGAATTTGGAATTCAAAAAACCATGAGTGAATTTTTTCGGGGGTTTTTTTTTTTTGTATATATTTTTCTTTTATGTGTCTTCGATTTTTTTTTTGTCTTCTTTTCCAGGACGTGACGTACACAATAGCAATGAAGAGAAGACCCATGTTCTACGTCTTCAACTTGATCATTCCGTGTTTCCTTATCAATGGGATCGGTGAGCTGACTTTTCAATCATAAATAAGTATAAGTATACAGAGAAAAAAAACCCCTTATTTTCTCCCTCTTTCCCTCAAAACCCTTACGCACTTTCCTATATAAAATAATACATAACTTATGTCCACATACGACAGTTTTTATTATGTGGGGAAAGGGAATACGGGAAATCGCATGGTGGTGAAAGTAAACTATACAAAGACTTCTTTCGACACTTTCCCTCTCCAAATCCCAAAGCTCTTGTCTACTGTCAAGAAACACAAAATTCACCCAATTTTTAATCTGATTGGGCATGAGGGATTTTCTGTACTCTGTATATGATAAAAATAGATGGATCCTTCAAGGAAATGTAGAACTCGAGAGTCAAGATGAAATACTTGTCCCAGGTATATAAACTAAATGCATATCTTTTCAAGGAAAAGTCATAAGAAATATAACCTTTTACGATTTGATCTACTAAATATATGTATATATATTGTATGTACTATAGCGAATCACTCTTGATTTGTATGTATTTGCAGTTTGCAGCACAGTTACTTGAAGATTTATTCTAAAACTTTGTACCCATTTATTTCTACAATAAATGCATATAAAAAAAATGGAACATTGTTAAAAGGCCGCTGGTTTTTTTTTCATGTATCCGCAGATGGGTGATATCTGTATTTTGCGGGTGTGAAAGTTGGAAGATTTACAAAGTATAATACATAATTTTTCCCTTTGCCGTCCTCCTCATACGTACACTTTAATTTGTGAAGATCAAAGTCGAAGATTTGAAAAGAAATATAATAAGTGTAAAAAGTCATCATAAAAGTTTTTCGTATACGAGCTTGAACGGCGTTTCCAATTTCCACAACCTTTTTCTTCCGTCAAATAATAATATGAGTAACGCCTCTTGCCCATCGTTCCCTCCCAAGACAATCAAACAGCATATAGAAAAGTATGTGGCATTAGATTTTTATATATTCCATTCTTCGCAATCCCCGTCCGCCTCTCTCTCTCTTTTTCTCTTCCTCTCTCTCTCTCTGTCTATTTCTCTGTCTCTTCTTCTTTCTCTTGGTTGTCTTTGTCTTCGTCTTCTCCTTCTCCTTTCACTGACACTTTAAATATATTCTGATTTATTTTCCGGGTAGACAAGCTTTAGACAGGACAAGATACTTCATCGTGCGTGCTCTTGATTGCCGTTAAAATTCTTTTTATAAAATAAATTGAGCCACTTTCCATGGTATTCTTACGCTCTACAAGCTTGATGTATTGTATTATGATATAATGTATTCCCTATATATATATACATATATATACTCCTACACCCATCCACACAAAAGACTCTCTTACTCTCCGAAATCCGACGGAGAAAACAAAATTCCATAATACATGTGTGTGTGCTCCGACTTTCTCTTTCTCCACACAAGTCAAAAACAGAATCTGTGACGGAGTATCCACACTATTCCACACACACACACACAAGTCACAGTCACATTTCATTCATTCTTTTCTGTTTGTATCTATACATAATTATATATGTAGCTTCTGCTGGATGCTCCAACTTTTTTTCATTTTTATCTGGCACGTTCAGCTATATTTACAAGTTAATTTCGTAATATCATTTATAAGTAGATTCTCTTCTTATGACGCTTTTCGAATTTTGTTTTTCGTGAGGGAGCGAGTGTTTATTTTATCTCCCTCTTATCCGTCGTCATACAATACAATACAGTAAATTTGAATTTGAATTTAAAAATTTGAGCAAGTGTTTGAGATGATGTCTTTTTTCCTATATTCACATTAGAGGAGCACTTACAAAATGAAGTTTTTTGTAAGAAATTCGTGTACTTTAGTTTAATTTCTTCTATTGTGTCACTTGGAATTCTGAACACTTCCTTGTGTTGGGACTTCAAACTTGAAATTCACTCAAAATGAACAAGGGAGAGTCATCCAAAAATGGAGAAAGCGTAGGTGTATAGAATAGACGTGCATTTACAGTTGTGATGAGCAGATGTTCATAGCTTTCTACATTTGACTACAGACACAGACAGATATCTTACACGCACGTTGTAGCGTCTAAAGATCTATGGCGAAACATTGTGAGGAAATTAGCCACGGTCTCTGTCTTTATTTAGGTATGTGTTAGTTTGGGAGAGAGAGAGAGAAAGAGAGCGAGAGAGAGAAAGTGTGTGGGAGTCGGTACCTTGTTCCATTAAATTACGACCTACTAACTGAATTCGAAATGGCAGAGGCGGAATGCACTCTTATAATATATTTTATGGTAAATCTGTCTTTACTTTTTTTCTTTCTCTCTCTTTCTCTCTCCGCTTGGTTTTAGTTGTAACGACAAAATGTGGAGTTTTCCCTGGGAAAAGGAGTAGCAATCTGCATTCATGTTTCTATTTTTCCCCTTCTTTTTATCCAGAATTGAATGTTGGTTTTTGTATCCTTACTTTCCTCACTCCGTGATGTATCATTCAATTGTATGTGCTATATATAATCCCGTGACTTTGGCTTTTATTGTGGATTTTGGATTTTGGATGTTGGATTGGAGTTGGAATGCTTTGAGGAAGCGAAAAGGAGAGAGAAGTTTTTATGCCGTGCCGTATATATAGTTCTAAATCTTTTGAGATTTAATTCCATTGACTGTTGAAGCTTACAGATATTTGTCTGAGGCGGCTGAACTGAGATTCAAACAAATTTCATTTAGCATTTACTTTTATACTTCTCCCCAACTTATTAGTAGACGCGTACTTTCCTCTCTTTTCTCTCCTACTTTCTCCTCAAAATCTATTTATGGCTCATTTGAATTCATCCAGAGTCGTAAACGACACACATAAGTTACCTTTACATTTTACATATCCACACTTTCTCTAATTCAAATGAATCTTCTTCCTTGATGCAATTTCCACACCTTCTACATACATATTCCATATCTCTCCATGAAATGTCACACACAGGCGAACACACACTTCCCACCCACCCACCCACATATACATACATACATGCACCTTCATTACGAATCCCTACTCAATAAATCTTGAAAACTTTGAATTCACAAACTATTTGGAAACACTTGGCAATTTTTTAACTACACTCCTCCGACTCGTAAATCCCGTCCTCGCATCATTAATTATTATTAAAACCGTAAAAAATAAAATCTTTAATATTCTCAAAACAAATTCCAATTGCAGGTAGAAATTGAGTTGAGTAGAAGGCCCATCATATGTGCACACATTCAAATACATGTCCACATGTAATCTACGTGCCTATATGCACTTTAAACGAGACTTTACGTACAGATATGTATATGCAGCTAAAAGAAAAATTCCAAAAGCCAGCTCCTTTTCCCTTTCAATGTTTGCTTTGAAGATTCTCTAAAATCTCACATTTCTCATGCCTTGAATTCAATAGTGCTTCCCCAGATTCCCAGATTCCAGACATTATTAAACATTTTTCGTATTCCAATTCGTATATAGAGATATTTTCTTAAAATTTAGATTAAAATATTTGATTGGGGGTGCCCTGTATGTATCGTGAAATACATTAACATTACTTTACTCCAATTCCCCCCTGTATAAAATCCATAGAGCATTCCTCAACTTTACCTTTCAAAGTTCAACTTCTATACTGGTAATAATTTTTTTTACATTGACCAATGCCATTGGAGAACTTGTCTAGACTCTAGACAGTCTAAACTCCAGAATTAGAACAACGGTAAAAACCTTGTGTAAAAAATTCGATTGGAATTGGAACTATTGTAAATTCTCTCTCTCGCTCTCTCTTTTATAGAATTTACGCACGTCACACCTCTTTTACAATTACAATTACAATGACTCTCCGTCTCTCTCTCTCGGACACCATTTTTCCGTTTGAAATTCCAACATGATGATAATTACAGTTAATGCACTGAGCTGGTGCAGTTCCTTAAACCAAGTTGTAGCCATTTGTGTGTAATCAAATAGTCTACACATACTACAAAGATTCGAGTTATTACTGCAGATTAGAGAACATGACCTGACTGACTAAGCAACGCTAGAGAAAGAGAGAAAAAGAGAGACAGATAGAGAGAGACAGATAGAGAGAGAGAGAGAGAGAAGAACCACAATAAAAGAGAATGACAGATACTTGTCGTGTGCAGTCTGGCTTTGTGGCTCTTTTGGATCAGAGAAAGTGTATGAAGCTATAAAGTTAACATATTATCAAGTTATCGATTTTATCATCCCTCTGGATAGAGAAATGTTGAAGATTACTTAAGTATTTGATATTCGGTTTTTAGGTTGTCCCCTTTAAAGATTCGTATGCATATAGATGTAGATGTACATTGGTGAGGGTGTACTTACCTACATCTCACCGTATAAAATCACTCGTCTAGAAACTTTCTCTCTTGTGTAATATATTGATCTCATATGTCACACACACACACACACACACACACACAAACTTTGGAGCTGTCACCTTTGCTAACTAGATGCATCTTCTACAACTATACACAACGCTATACAGGATACAGCAGTCAGAATATTGAGGTGGGTTTTATGGGTGCATTTTTTGTGATGGGCGGCTGATGAGACTCACATGACAAATGCCGACATTTGTCACGAACGGTTTTACAATTTACAATTTGCAATTGTTCATGTTGATAAATGTCTTACAGTTCTTGTCTGTAAACATCTTACACTGATTTTTGTATTTTGCATTTTCCATTTAATCAAATGTTCTGGATTTAAATAATTGCTCTACTGTAGATTCCCTCAAATGTTTGGTATTCATTTGCAATGTAATTTGCTAGTCAACTTGTCAGATTTTAATCTACAACGTGGAGGCATCTGGATTGGGGATGTGGATTGTGGAGCTGGGAATTGTCAATGAATTAAGTAGTTAGCGAACATGAAGGACCAATTCAAAGCATGTAATTTGAGAGGAGGAATTTATATCAATCATGGAAATTTAAAGGACTTTTGAGGACTTTTCCTATTAAAGTAATACATTCTGATGGGGATTTGGATTGGGATTTGGGCGGATGGAAAGGAATTGTTGGAGTTGGAGTGTGAGAGGATATGAAGTACCCTTCATATTTTGTCACTTCTCGGTGGTAATCAAATGAGCATACACGTGTTGCACATTTCCTTGTCATCATTTTCATTCGTCAAATAAACGTAATACACCGTCGACGAAACACACTCACTCACATCTAAACGACACGTCAAGTACTTAATCAGTAGAAAATTCTCTGATGAAATTCCCAAATCCTCCTCCTTCTCAAGCTTCACTTCCACAGCCAAACGACTGTAATTAGATAAAAAGAGAGAGCGTGTAAGGGAAATAAATTAATTATGATTAGCTCGACATTTCGAGTGGTCCAAGGAGAGAGAAAGAGAGAGAGAGAGAGAAAGGAAGTGAAGATGTAAACTCTGAAGAAAGATTTAATAAATTGAATTCATTCCATTCATTTCTCATAACATAGTTAATATTGTTCATCCATTTCCATTTCATTTCAGAAAATTTTCTCTCTTCTCGTTTCTCGCACACTAATAATTCCAACAGTATATATTTTTTATTTAGTCCGCACCTTTCCCTTCCTTTCTCTCTCTCTCTCTTCCTCTCTCTCTCTCTCTCATACCCTATAATTTTATCAAATCATTTGAATAACTACATGAAATATCTTAAATCTTTCTCCTTTCCTTTCCTTCTTTGACATGAGATAATTTCATTTCCTTCAGTCACAGTAGGATTTGATCATCCTTCTTTTTTCCCCTTGGCTTTTACTGTGTCATAATATCAAAGTTGACGTATCTTTTTTATTCGAATCGAAAAGGAAAAATCTAGTACCAAGAATCGTCGTGTCCAATCATTTATAATACAAACTTTTGGATTTGGATTTGGATGGATAGGGAAAGAAGCATGATGGGAAATGTGTGTACGTACGTACATACATTTCGTAGGTAGTAGGTATATAGAAACTTATGGAAGCTGAATAAAAAAATTGTGTGACGGGAACTACTTCCTTTTTTTCTTTCCTCCCCCCTCCCCCCCTTACTTTACATTACACATTTATTCTCCGTCAAAGAGAAGAAGAGTGTATATGTATAGGCAAAGAAGAAAACCTCAAAATCCAATTTTTTTATAATTCAATTTTGGTTTCCATTCCGGGGTTTTCTCACCCACATTCCGAGACACACACGTAGAAAAACCTGTCCAATTCGATTACGCTCAACACTCAACACTCAAATAATATATCATAAAGTTGTGTATATCTTTTCTATGTATATAAATTTTTTTTTTTTTAGATCAAGAGTTAGGAATGAACACAGTACGGTTTTCATGTTTTAAATATGATGTCTCTTTCTTTTTTTTTCATGCGTGCTCACCTTTCCACAGCTCTCTTAGTTTTTTTTGTACCAAGTGACTCTGGGGAAAAAGTAACGCTTGGTATTTCTGCACTTCTTTCAATGACAGTAAGTATACATTCATTCATTCATCCCCTCCCATTCAAATTTGAATGATTTGCAATAATTTTGACTTGTTTTTTCATTTCTTTTCTTATACTTTCTTTCCCTTCAAATTCTAGGTCTTTCTCATGACGATTCGGGAAAGTTTACCCCCAACAGAGAAGACGCCTTTAATTGGTATATTATTTTGTATTTGAATTACCTATAGTTACTTTCTTTGTCTTTATATTTCTTTATCTGGAAGAAATTTATCTGAAAGTTGTGAGGGATTTGTTGCGTAACAAATGTGATTGGAACTATAAATATATATATATTTGGGATTTTTTTTAGGTGTCTACTACGGTGTGAGCATTTGTATCGTAACTTTTGCATCTGCCATGGCAGTAGTCACTTTAAATATACATCATCGCGGATTTCGAGGAGTTCAAGTTCCTAGAATTATACGTTTCTTAATACTGCGATGTTGTGCAAAACTTCTTTTAGTACAGAATAGTCCGGAGCCAGATGAGCCTAAAGATCAATTGGAAAGTTTCCGTGAAATTCGCCTTCAGCTAAACGTACGGGATTTTTTTTCTTCTATTTGTCATCTTTGTATAATTTCATTTACTATGTATTACAAAATGAGCAAATGTGTGTCAATAATATTGACTCAATGTCCAAATGAATGAGTGTGCATGACGGAAAATCTAAAACGTAAACATGGACTCAATATTTCCATATTTTATTTCATTAACGTAGGAGACTATACGCAAAAACTAAATATACCCTCCAATTGCCAATTTCAAATCTCCACACGCTCCAGCGTTCATAATATATTATATTCTACGTCAATCTCACAGTATGTATTCGCATTTCATTAGAGCAACTGTAAACTCTCGGGTCAAATTATATTTCCCCTCTTGATCTTACATCATGCAGTTTCCTCGTGTCTCCCTGGTCCAATTAAATAATGATGATGAAATATATGGGAACGGTGAAAATTGCGTGGCCATCAGTTTAACATAAATGGTTATAAAATGCTCAGGCTGTTGTACACAGTACAACTCGATCAGCAGTTGAGATGATTTGGAAACAGAAATAGAAAATCTCCATGGAGAAATTTAATTTCTGGTGGAAAAAGTTTTTCCTTCCACACTTCAAGGAATCTTCTTTTATGGTATTATTTATATTTATCATTTCCACACATCACAAATAAGCTTACGAATGCACAAATATCCATTTCCCTTCCATATTTTGTACACAGTGGCAAAAAGACAAAGAACTGTTTTTTTCATGGATTAAAACTATGAACAAAAAACCTTTTCTTCCCGATTCCTGTCCGTGTGCATACTTAAGAAATTTTTACGAGGAACAAATTTTTCAAAAGAAGGCATTTTCGATACCCTGGTTTTTTTTCAAAAGGCACTTGTGAACCACAAGTTGTGTGGTACCTTTATTTTTCGAAAAGGGCATTTTTGTTCATCAATTTTTCCAAGAGAGAGTTTCTTTGTACCTTTAATTTTTTGAACAGGGTATTTTGGTATTTTTGTATTTTAATTTATCAAAAAAAATGTTGCGGGGTAAACAGTATAGTAAACGCTGGGAACAATGTTTGACGGCTAGGAACAATAACATTTAAAAGGCTATAAGAACAAGAAAAATGTTCCTAGTTAACATGTTAAAGTATGCCCTGATTCCTGTTCTACTGTACAGTGAGAAATATTGTATGTATTTGACGTCACATCAATTCCAAGTTCAAACTTTCATGATTTGAATATTTAAGTATGAAACTGCTTATGCACTTGTGCATTTTATATGTGTGAGAGCAATCAACCAAACAAATTCAGAAAATTCAAGATAAATATGCAAATAAAAAAACGTCATTTTCAGGTGAAAGGAAGGGGAATGAGATAAAAAAAAAATATGAACTTGAGAGAGAATAGTTCAGGAAGGCAAACGAGAGAGTCACATCGGCACGATTGATTTCTTTCTATTCCTTCTGTGTTTAGTTTTGTATGTACTTTACTTGACATAAGTTCTTTTCCCTTCAATCCTCTTTATCTTTTTTTTTTCTTACTTGCTCACATATATACAATGGAATGGAATGCAATGTAATGCAATGAAAGGGTGAGAATTCCTTAATCTTTTTTTCCTCTTCATCTTTTCTCAAGGAGGAAAAAAACATTTTCTCTTTCTCTATTTTTCTATGTATATCTGTAGGAGGATTTCGGTTGGGAGATTCCAAAGACTACTTAATAGGCATACCACACCGAGTTAGTCAGTTGAAAGATGGATAAATGTTAATCTGTGTACATATATATACGTACGATATCTCTCCTCCTTGGCGGAGATCCTACATACTTACATATTGGATGTAAAAAGAATTTCCCCTATACTGAAGGAAACAAAATATGCCAACGAATAAAATGTGAGACTATTATTTCTTCCTGTTCTTTTTCTCTCCTCTTTCCTTTCCACATCTCATCTCTTATCGTTTTTTGTGTTTTTTCTTATGCGACCCCCTCAACAACAAAAAAAGAGTCGAGCTCATCAGTACTCATCACCAAAAAAAAACGAAATAGAGAGAGGACGAGACAAACTGAAATTGTATGAACCTACGATATATACGACAACTCTTTACGTCCTCAAAACTCTCTTTCTCTCTCATCCGCCTACCCTTTAAAATTTAAAATCACAAATATATTGTAGTTCAAACATATATGTTATAAGGAAACTTTAGAATCCAAAGTTTAGAGAATGAGTGAAGGAAAAAACTTTACGTTTACGTTTTATTGTATAATTTTATCAAAAAAAAAGGAACATCAAACAGAGGATTCTTAATGCTGAATTCTCATCCACGACCAAAAACTCTCTATCTAACTTGTCAATAAAAACAACGAGCTAAACAAAATAACAAGAACAAGAATGAAAAAAAGTAATTACAACGCAGAGGACTGACTGAACCCTAAAACACTACAATTCCCTTCCCTTTCCCCCATCTTGTCATTCGCATTTTGATATATTCTTTTGTTCTTTCTCCTTGTTTCTCTTTCATATTCTTCTCTTTTTTTTAAGATTTTTCAATTTTAAACTTGAACGTGGCAAACTCGTGATTTTATATTTTCGCCTGGTATTTTTTGGTATTCGTATTATTATTTCGTATGTATGTACTTGGTTGGTTGGTTGCATGTTCACATGAATCCCTGTTTGTATAGGTACATTAAGTAATCTTCTCCCACAAGATCTTTTTTTTGTTCTTTAAATATTCTGATCGCGTTTCTAAATATATATATATATCCAGATTTCAATTTTCCATGGTTTTCCACATTCACGTCCACATTCACATATTTACATTGAACAATTTTTGAACATTGAACATGAGAGAATTGAACATTGAAACAACTAGAACACCTCTTTTCTCCCCCCTCCACACACAGCCCTCCCTTGTATATACCTATACAAACTATCGGCAGCTACTGACTCTACGCACTATACCTTTACCATACTATAGTCCGTACATGCGGATGTCCCAAAAATCCTGTAAAAAAAGAAAGAAAGAGAGTCCCTAGACAAAAAATGTACACAAATGTAGGAAAAACCAAACAGAGAAATCGTTTTAAACAAACTCAAAAAACCAAAAGTTGGATTTGTCTTTTCACTTTCTACTCACATTGAGGGAGAAAGCGAGAGAGAGAAAGAGAGAGAAAGAAGGAAACGGCTTTAAACGTAGCATCTGGTGAGCTGGTGAAAGTTTTTTTCTCCCTGTGTATCTTCAGAGTTTACGATGGGAGCACATCAAGGAATCTCGATTAGATGAATTTATATTTGTACTATTCCCAGCTCTTTTGTCTACTGTGGTGACTTTCCTGTAATATCATTAAGAGTCACGCAATTCGGATCTATATACATATTATATTGTGCGGGGGTCTGTATTATTTTATATATAGATATATATAAATGTATAAACGTTTGACTTTTGACAAATCACGTACAGAATTATGTCGGTCGTCGCTTCTTTATTATTTAGTATTACTATACTATACAATTTCTCTTTCTCTCTCTCTCTCGTCTCCTCTTGTGTATGTAGAAAGTCAAATGGAAAAAGTAAGTAGAAACTGGGGAATGTATGTACGAATTTGAGGGATTTGACAGAAGAAACGTTTAAAAAGTAAAACCTGAAGACATAGTCAAATTCTACAGGATATTTTCATTTTGTATAGAAGTACAAGTATATAGAACTGAAAAGGAAATATTCTCTCGAGAGAGAAAACGATTTAAAGTCTCCATTAACCATAGAATATTATGAGTATATTTGCATAAGGCATGAGAAGGCAAAAAAAGCTGGAGAGAAGTCCTCGTCTTTTTGTATTTTTATATGTTTACATTTATATCAAATAAAGTGTATGCGAATAAGAGGCTGGAGGGTCCTTTTTTTTATAAAATCATTAAAAGTATCTGTATTGTAAAACCGTTGTTTTTGTGCGTTTCCGTCCGTCTACAGTCTATATACTGGGGGTATGGACTGACTACGAATGTAATATGATGATTAATATTCTCGTTGGATTTTGAATTCAGTTGTGACTACCGGACTGAAAATAAATCGGGATTTTTTTTATTATGTATACCAACTACCGAGGAGATCTTCGCTCTCTCTCTCTCTCTCTCTTGTTCTCTTGGCCATAGACATTTTTCACGGAGTCAGAGAGAACAAAGCTTTGCTATTACTTATTGTCACACAAGCCACCATTTCTTTGGCTTCAATGTCAATAACTAACTGATTGTGTGTGTGTGTTTGGAGCTGGTCTCGGAGAGACAGGCGGAGAACAGGAAGAGAAAGAAATATGGACTGTTTGACTGTGTTTTCTTCTATTTTCATTGTGAATTGTGAATGGAGAATGGGAAAGTCTATGTATTTATGTGTAGCGTATACAATATCAAGTCCGTTGACCCTCCATTCTTTTTTCCTTTTCTCCATATTTCCCCAGATGATTTTTTTACACTTTGAGATTCCACAATATTTCTATATTTATACCGTCTCGTTTTATGTGTATGGGAAATGATTCAAAGTCGGCATCCGTCCTTTCAGTTATGTAAGTTTGTACATATATTTTCTTTTACTCTTGCCTTCCATCATGCCTGGCATCATCATGGTCGATATTCGAAGAGAAACTATACAGAGATGTCGAATATATCCATGTCCATAATATAATGAATAAATAAAAAAAACTTGAATGTGTATCAAGTAAATATTTACCATGGTATACAGAAAAAAGAAATTTCAATTTCATGTTATGACGTTTCTTTATTTACGAGTTTTCTATCCCAAATACCAAATGGTTTACATTTTGCGTATTACATTCAAATTGGCTGACTCGATATTGCTCTCTGACTTTCTCTCTCTCTGACTTTTTCTCTCTCTCTCTCTGACTGATTTGAAACAAAATGTGTCTGCATAAAAACTGAAGCCTTTGATTGATACTCAGATTTTTATTTTTACAAAGGTATATTTTTGTGACGGAATTTACAGTAAATAACGTTTATCAGCCATTCGGAGCTATAATAATTGGGAGTCTGTTTGTTTTCGTTAGATCAACCAGAATGTGAACGAAAGTATACACATTTTTGTAGTAAATATTGAAATCGTGTTGAGTTTTAATTGTTCTTTCCTCAAGTTCGTGTTACTGATGAATCGAAAAATGATTTACGAAAACAAAAAAAAAAAAAAACTACAAATACTTTACACTGATTATTTTCAGGGCGTCCAATCTCGTTCTCGTGTATCAATCCATCTGCATGCAAAACGCTCAATATTTGAATATAACTAAATATCTGTATATGTATCTGTATATCAATATAATAATATATGATATGCAATGTGGATTTATATATGGATTTTGTCGGGGATTAGAAAAATGGCTGACAAATTGAGTTTGCTTGTAAGACCACGTTAAGTAGGACTAAAGCGTCTCAACTGTGAAATACGGTATATTTTAAAAGAGCTTGGGTTTTTTAAAGTGTAAATTCGTGTTAAGTGTTGAGTGCGTGGATGTTACTTGTGTGCGTTTTTCATATTGATGATTTTTGTGTGTGTTTGTGGACACATTCGGAAGTATTTGTAATGTAAATGTTATTGCCAATGTATTTTCATACATATATATATATATATATATATATATATACAGGGATTGCACCCGTCTACGATGGGACACCGTCTCGATCCTCGGTCAGCATCGAGGAAATTTGACTACTCGGACTTGATTCAGCGTTCCCCTCGCTTCGATCCCAAAGCAGACGAGTTGGAGATGAAAATCATTCGAATTGTATGCGGAGTTTTCTATAAATAATTCTCAGTTACTCAACTTTTGTCTAGAAAAAGAAAATTAGCATTGTGACATGTTTTTGACCTTTCATATAATATATATATATATTTGTCTACTTGTTTTCAGGCCACAAGAATCTGTGAGACGATTGAGAAATGTGAGTCAAGAACAGCCAATCAATTACGTCTGGATGCAAATCAATTGGAATGGAAAAAAGTGTCCCTCGTCCTCGATCGTTTTTTATTCTGGGCTTTTCTCATATGTACTTGTATTTCCACCTCAGTCATTCTTTTCTCCTCTCCGTACGGTCCATCTTTCTCATTCTCATAATTCATTAAATAATCTCTAGGTTTTTCCTTTAACAAATGATATCAAAAACAAAATAACGCATGACGATTGACTCTTAGTTAGTTAGTTACCTTTCAATACCAATTGAATTACATTTTTTATCTCAACATTTAATCTTATATATACACTTTTCTCTTTTGTATACAGATACATGGACCCTCTCTCTAATTAACGACAGCTAATTAACAACACTCGAGATTTTTATTCGCCAGGGATTTTCATTTTTGCGCTAGTACAAAAGAAATACTATGCATTTTTTACGCAAAGAAACACAACAATTTCCTCGACATATTCTACAAAATACAAAATAAAAAATCCGCAACAAGGAAAAAACATTTCTGGACTTTTATTATTCGTGTGAATGAAGACGGCGAGGGACATGATGATGATGAATGCAGTGCACATTTTAATATTAACTAACGATAAGTATACTATATATAATCTTTCGGGTTTGCACAGTTTTTTAATGCAAGTCGGACTTAAAGTTGGTTTTCCTATACATCTGTAGCATTTCTAAACTCTTCTATTTACACTGTAGAATAAATATGTAGAGTTTTAGTTTATTTTTGAGATCATTTCTCTCTTGAGTTTTCTTTTGAGTAAAAGGATGTATACAAAAAAAGGATTTGTATGTCATTCTGTGTTGGAATTTGAATTGGGAGAATATGGAAATTGATTAATTTTGTATTAACAAAAGTTGAAAGGATTTTTTTACTGGTGAATCGAGATCGTTTCCGACAAAAAATTCCACCTCGGTAACAGTAAAAAAAATTGTTTTTTTCTTCTTCTTTGAAACTTTAAAATAAAATTACAGTATAGACGAGAGATGTTTGCATTGACGAATGAAAGGAAAGGAAAGCTCGTATATTTATTTCTGTGTGTGGTTATCATTTAGCCTATTCGTAGTGAGCATTACATTTTAACATGTACAGATACATACTATTAATTAGTTGCTAGTTCTATATAGTTGGCGAGAATGCAGAATTAGTTGTACATACGTACGTAAGTATATATATAGAGATTTGAATAGAAATACTTACAGTTAGAAAAGGTCACGCTCACGCGTACATATGGTTAAATAATTTTAAATACTGTAGGATATGTGAGGAAGGGAAAGTAGATACTTTCCACAGTTTCTACTGACATGGGACGACATTGGAAATGTGTGCCGTAGGGGAAGAAACCAAAAACTTAATTAGAGAGTGTAACTTGTTTTTAGTTGTTACATCAGCATCACCGATTTTCATATACAGTTTTGTCAAGATATATATTAAAATGTGAATAAAAAAAAATCATTACCATAGTTATATAAATCCTGAATTCTCTCTGCATTCTGGACAATTTCTGGTACTGCGATATAATTAAACGTGAACAAAAAAAGTGGTACAACAAAAAAAAACGTTTCGATATACAGATACATACGATTAACGATACTATACACATACACCAATCTTATATGGACGCGTCATAGCTATAACTCATATAACCATAACTTATGAGACGACAATATATTATAAATGATTTCACAATAATGAGGATATTGATAATATATAAATAATTTAAGTCATGATCACTGATAATGAGATGAGACCGTTTGAGTTTGAAGTGTACACATATATTCGCTGTGTAATGAGATGGTGTGGTAAACTTGTACATTTGCATATACAAGTTCATGCCATTTCCCTCGAAGGCACTTTAATATATGGGAATCAGTGAATTCAGTTCCAACGCTTACTATACACATTATTAAATACTGTGAATACAGAACACACCAACACGCAAATGTACTGACGATTGTTAGAGATGCATTGTTTTTAGTGTGTAAAAAGCTTTGTATAATAAATTGTTATATATATATATATACTTACATATTGAATAGGATACTCACATATGTACTATTTATAAGATAATTACATTTGTGCGTTGAACCACATTCATTCAGCCATACAAGATGAATAAACTATAAGCTGAATTGTTTGAATTTGTTTTTTTTTAATGAAGCTCTCCTTCATTTATTTTCCCCTGTCTGTCATATTTTACTCATTTTATTCATTTTACTTGTCTACTTATATGTTTTTTTTAGTAGTATGTAAAACTTTATTCCTGTGAAACTACTAATAGAAGAGACTTTTCAGTGTCAAAACTATCGTATAGGGGAAAATGAAGGAAACGTCGTATGTGTGTTTTCAGTAGTGTGTAAAGTCAGAATAATGATGATGTATTATGCTGTGTTAATGCAATTTGAGCTATTTTTTCATCAGTATAAGTACGAGTTTGGAATTTATTTTGAGAGAGCGATTAAAAAAAGGCTCTGTTCGATTGTATTGAGGCAATACAAAAATGAGTCGAGCTCAGAGGAGCAATAAATATAAATTAACAAATGATTATGAATGTTGTACTCATTTTGGCGCTCGGGACTACTTTCATATTCCGAATGTTGGCTATCGGATTACGGAAATATCTAGAGAGAGAGAGAGAGTGTGTAGACTGAGGCCATAGCAACTAGTGCTAGTGAGTCTTCTTATTCAGGATACACACGTAAGAAAGACGAGTTTTGGAATCCGAGCATGAGCATGTGTGTGTGCTTCACTGTCATTGAATCAAGTCATGAGCACCTCTCTTTATAGTTTTTTTTCCCCGGAAAGCATTTGACGTAAAAGACACGAAATATAAATCAAATAGAAAATCCGTGGCCGTCTCTTGGTGTGAGTCTATTTGTGTTTGTATTTGTGTGACTGTACATATAAATGAAACAGACAACACAAGAGGAAAGTGCTGGAAGTTGTGTGTGTGTGTGTGCGTTCGTTTGTGAGTGTTTTTGGCTGTTTCCGGCAACGAAGAGTGATCTAAAAACTACCTAAACCACGAACCCATGCCCAAACACAGTAAGTAACCACAACAAGAGACATATGCAAGACGATATAAAATATATGAGAAATATCTACAACTATTCGAAATTCCAATCAATAAAATTTCTATATATACGTCACAATTCACTCTTCATGATAGTAAAAAAATACATCAATGTACTTACATATAAAATAGAAATAAGTACTGATTACATTTGCACACTTAACCCTTTCCGACTAGAATTCAGTCCATTTCTATACGTTTTCATATACCGGAAGAAGATCCCGAGAGAATTCTTAATATTCATTTGTCGGGGAACCGGGAAATAAGAATTCACAAAAAATAGATTTCCCTGGACAGGTGAAAGTCGACATGTTACGTTACTCACAAATAGTATTTGACAAAATGTGTATAAAAATGCAATTATCCATAGTGTATGCACACGGTTGTGTTTTGTATGTATTTAGTATTTAATCATCTCTCTATTATATCATCACCACCAAATTTGTAGTATTTAATAGCTTTGATTTCTATAGAATGGATTGATGAATTTGATTTGTATAAGTCAAACCGTAAAGAATCATGTGTCCACAGTGGACATTTAAAGGTCGGCATTCAGCAATACTTTAGGAAAGGAAGGTTACGTAGTCCACATTATATAGTACATAATTATACTGAACTCATATTATACGATATTATATCATTTAATATTATTACTGAACTCAAGGTCTTCTATAGTCTGTTCATCGGTATAATATTTACCTTTGTTTGGAAACTGGAATAGATACTCGAGGAGGGAAAAGGTAGGTAATAGGTATGTGTTTTCAAGATTTCCGCATACTACATATACTGGCTCTAATCTTAAAAAGTAACTCATGTCTCTCGTCTAATATCCAAACTTTCCATTTTACAATCCTTTACGATTGTGATGATTTTAAAAGACATCGCAGGCATTATATGGGAAATTGGGTTCCTGAGGGATTTGGCTGAAAATTGGCGTGGACGTAGTCTAAGGGT
>JAIUND010001560.1:0-33366 GCA_034699125.1 Gisinianus flammeolus | reverse complement strand
TGTAGAGATATTTTTAGGATGTGGTGGGCAAAGAGTATACACAATAACATTAAAAGATTTGTGATTTTGCTATCCTTGCCCTTGCACTCTCGTACCAGCTGAATGGTAGAAGAAGAGAATATCCTATACGATTAGCCTACATCTCAAATCCCAATCTAAGCCTGAGGAACATACTTAAATGGGGTTTTTTGTATACTCTCGTAGAACTAAACAAATAATAATAATAATAATGAAATGATCCCTTTGTGTTTTGTATACTTTTATATTGCGTACAGTTGGTAAACTTTATAGGTGACTTACGATTAGTGAGTTTGATGATTGTTGTTGGTTACGTGTGAAATTCTTTTTCTTAAATGAAAGGAGGAAAAGGAATGTATATATATGGAGTAAATATTTTCTGGAAGTTACTTTGAAAATCATTATAATGCATTTATGCATACAGAATGGGAGAGAACCTTTGATTTTTTTTCAAGTGGGCCTGTCAATGGTAAAATTAAAACGTGATCGCCATCTGTAATCATTATGACGACCGTCTGCACCTTAACACCAGCAGTTAACTTTGAAATATACAAGTTTCTTATTCTTATATATATATTTCATTTTTGGAAGGCGTTTATTGAAATGTTGAAATCCCAAGTTTTCCGTTGAACGTCCTAAATATCTGTAGGGAAATGATGAGTTTTGAAGGTGGAGTGAGCGATTGTTTGCCATCCGAATTGTATTATACAATTTGGGCTTGAGAATAGTAATGATAGATTTATGTAAATGGAATCCCTTAAAATATCCGTACTTGCATTCTTTGTCTTTTGTCATTTTCCCTCTCTGTCCTCAACATCAACACCTAAAACATACTTTTCAACACGGCTCTGAAACATAACAAGTGATGATTTAATGCAACGTCTCAACTTGATTTTAATGACAATTCTTCAAGGCACTTTTTCGAATTTCAAATATTAAAATTACAACAGATTTTATGCGTAATTTCGATTTTTTTTTATTTGAATATACTTGACTGCATTCCAGACTCTCGCGAGTCTAGACTTTCTCCTGTCTGTACATATAGAGTTCCGAACTTCTTTCGGACTTTTTTTTCGTCGTTTTACTTATGCTGGGAAACGCAGTTTCCTAAATGAGAGTTCCTTCCAGATTATTCCATATTGAGGGTCTTTATGGAAAACCCACAAGTTTGTACACACCACACGTGGGCCTCATTTAATTTTATTCTATGTCATGTCATGACCATGAAAGCATAAAACTAGAGTAATACAGATGTAAAGTAAATCTATTCAGGAAGTCAACATCAGAGAATACTCTGATTTACACTTTCTTCAGTCGCTTGGAGGAACATCTTCAAAAATTCGTTTAGAATGTGCTAATGATAGTTTACATAGAATTTTCTCTCTTTCTTCGTTTAAAAACCATCCAGTCAAGAGCAGCCAGGTGCGAGTTGAAATTTGAAAGGGGTGCATGATCGACATCAGCAGTCTGGGTGGGTATCGATAACTTTTGAAATTCGATCGCTATGAGAAAAAACTCTTTGAACTATTCGAGAAACTATCAGATTGTACAGATAGATAACAAAAAATATCATTTATATGGCTTCCTTCCGTTTGAGCTTTTGATTCCAGTTCGGATTTCAGACTATCCTCATATAGTTTTGATACAAAACTAAAACAAAAATCGACCGGAGCGGTCCGAAAGCAGCAGCAGCGCAGGAATTCAAGTAGAATGGAATTGAGGGTAGTAGAGAAATATAAACTAATTGTAACTACTTTAAGTAAAAGTAAAATGACATCACACCACACTTGTAAAATGACATCACACCTTGGACTTAAAAAAATATTGAATGTCATGTGTGTGTGTAAACATTGTCCGCGTATTATCATAATCATGATTTTCGTCCATTAATCATTCGAAAATTAGTTCGGTTGACTTTATCAAAAAATAAAAGACCAGCTGCTCGTTCGACAGCTTCCACGGGAACCTGCATTGGACCCAACAAATATATACCTACACTTAAACTCATGCTCTATCAAATGTTGTCATAAGAGTTAAACTGAAACTCTAACCTGAAAAGCGTACAACGGTGCACCGTCATCAATCGGCTCATTCGACATTATGTAAGATTCCAAGTCTAATTGCCCATTTGAAAATTCACCGACAACAATTTTAAAAAAATGAGTTGGAACAGCTACATTATTACCTCCTATAACTTCGTAACGCACCTAAAAATGTGAAAGCCCATGTAAATGGTTTGGTATAGATTATAGACCTCCTTGAATTTTTCACAAAATAAATCTCTCTAATAAAACTTACATAATTTCGTCCATTTGGTTCTTTTCTATAAATTGAGACAAGAGAACATGTCTACTTTAGTAAATGTATACAATTGTTGTATAAACTTGTATATAATTATACAATTGTATTTAATTGTTAACAAAGTAAAATAAGATTACCTTGGTAGATAAAGGGGGCCAGTACACACGTAAACATTGGTATATGTTTTAGTTAGGGTCCTAACATGTTGCTCGAGACGATTCCACGAGTCACGATTAAACCCTTTACCGACCTGAGGACTCATGTTCGAGAGTACAAAAGTTTGATCACAATGTTTTTGACTTTGTCTATGATTTCCTGCAGCTGCCAGATGACCTCGATCATAACCAGATCCCTTGTAATCTTTATTTGTCGCTCGGAAGAAATGATGAATAGATGAATCTTCGTGAAACTCGCATCTACTTCGATCAACCTTTTCGTTTCGAGTTACAGATTGTCTTTAAAGTCATGAAAGACACATTATATATATATATAATATATAATAATTATAATAATGTATTAGACAAGGACATATTTTGAGATTAGTTCTGAATGATTAAAACATCTGAAAACTACCTTGTAAGATGTTCAAAAACCCAATGTGGGACTCGATTTCTTCTATCATATGAAAGTACGAAATCATCAAACGATCTCACATTGTCTAATCCAGGAAATCCAAACCTCATAATCTGTATAAACATTTAAAAATACATACCCATTATTATTATTACTATTCTAAAGACCTTACATGAACTTGTGCGGTTCTTGTCATAATTAAAAATCTAAGGTATAATAAAAATAACATAGTACCTATACCTGAGAAACACGAAATTGTTTTTGATTCTCTGGACCCCAATTCCAAGATTCACTCTTTTCATCAATAGGTACAACCCCGGAGGGTTTATTGGGTAACTGAGTATCATCATATCCAAACCCTTTTGCGGCTCGGACTTTATAAAATTCTAATACGGGTAGATTTTTACCACTGAAATATTTTTCACTAATTATTCCTCCTCCCCATCCTGCTAGTCCCACAGCAATAAAGCGAGATAATCCGGATAGTTGTAATCGCATTCTTGTGGTGTAGATATCAAACAAGTTGAACCTGTCCCAAAATCCCAAAAGTAAAACTAACTATTCAAACTTATTTAATATTTCAATAATTTAATCTACATGAATAATACATTGTACAAATTAAGAGAGAATGAGTCTTACCTATACCGAATAATTATCACAAGAATCCAAACTTTTTGTTTTTTCTTTTTTCCAGTCGCAAATTTTCCAAATTTGAAATTCAAACTTTTCGTGCAACAAGACTTTCTCCATTCGAGTCTCGATTCATCCCAAAATTTCACAAGTCGATTTTCGTGCAGCTCATTTGTTTTCACCAAACCGTATTTTATTAGAATCTTCCAAAATAGACGTATAGCAAGTATAGCTAGCTACCTTGAATAGAATTCTGGAAATTGTCCTAAAAATTAAATATTCGATTGTACTACTTACATTATTGTAACTCAAATGATGAGGGACGGATTGACGGGCAAACTTGCGACAAGAGTTAAATGAGTGAAAGAAAGAAAGAAAAAAATGATTTAAATTAAAGCATACTTAAGTATATGTATAGTATGTAGAGGACCGTGGGGCAAAAGTTTACCACCTTTACATATTGCAGGGCCCGTTTCTCTAACATGGGGCCCCGCAATACGGATAGGTGGTAAATTTTTGCCCTCCGTTCCTCTATATATGGACAACATGTGTGTGTACAAACAGCTACTTTCTTTTATGCATTTTTATTTTCGGAACGTTTCACGTTATACTTTTTTATGCCCCAAAATTATGATCTCGGCTCATTTTCCGCAGAAAAACGGGGATCGTGGATCTTAACTTAGACTTTAACGGTTTTACTTGAAAGCTCAGAGCTTTAAGCTCTGAGTATGAGTAGTAATAATCCAGCATTCCATCCTCCGGAGTTCGCCAATGATAGCTGTGCCACCATGTCCTAAAAATTGGAAATCGCGGAATTTCACATATTTAAAATATATCTATAGCTAATATTTTGGTTTTTTCAAAAGCAATACCGAGAGCAATAAGACAAAAGACTATAAAAAAAATACAAAAAGTATAGTCGTAGCAAAATGTGATTTTCCTTTGGAACAAATTTATTTGCCAGGAAAATGTACCACTGTGGATCACGCACAATCCGAAAACCACATTTGACGATCTGTATCTATAGAATCGTTGTTGGTATCAAAATCCAAATTGTGAATATTCTGTAATACGTAGAATCGCTAGTGTTATGAAATTTTATGTTGTGTGAGGTTTGTTTAATATTTATATTACACTAAGGACAAAATTATATAGCTGAGGATATGTTCAATTCCAACATTGAAACTTCCTCCTGAAAAATGCATTTTATTATACAGACAAAAAGGAAACTTTATTCCTCTTCACAATCAAAAACTTCTGCTTTCATTTCATTCTAGAAAGTCTAACCACAAGTGAAAGCTTGAACTTTCACCCACCTTCCATTATTCGTAGTATATGAGGAGGAGAAACAACAACAACAAGAAAAGCGAATGAATGCTAGAATGTTTTATGCTGTCCAGCGAGAGAGATTGTGTGGGAGTATGAGAATTGTTATAGGCATCATGATTCGTATAGTAATATTACATTGCTTTCTCACTCTTCCTTTCATTCTCTACATTTCATGAAATCCAATAGTTTGTTTTTAGTACGCTTTAAATTTGATGTTTGCCCTTTGGTTTTAAAGCTAAATCTGTGAGTGAAAAGATTATAGAGCTCATATAATACAATATATAGTTTGGATTCCTATATATACTAATGGCATTGTATTTCGTATTGGTTTGAGCTTCTGTAACAAACGGGGTTTCATATAATTTTTCTGTCAACTCATTCCGAGAATATGTACTTACACATATCAGATTTCTGATACAATGGAAAATGGAACAAGAGAATGGAGGAAGCAAAAGCGTCAAGTGGAGAATCAAATTGAACAAGTCGAGGAAGATGAAAGGATTCTTTTTGCACTCACCAGGAACTTTCACTTTCAAATATGAATTTATGAATGTACACTTGAAAACACAAATCATAATAATGATGAATAAGTACTATGAGCATTTTATTATAACAGGAGGGATATGAATATTATGAATACCTAACTACCAAGTATTTTTTTTCACTTAAATATTACCAAATGAAATTCTGATGCAGAGGATAAACAAGTGGTTTTTGTCTGACGATTTCCAAGAGAGACCAAATGAAATTCTGATGCAGGATAAACAAGTGGTTTTTGTCTGATGATTTCCAAGAGAGACCAAATGAAAAGAAAATAGAACAGGGTGATAATAATGATGATGATGAGATGGTCGGGAGAATGAAAAAAAAGGTATTTTTTTCTTGATCTGTGTTATTTTATTTTTCATCATGCTTCATATAATACTGTACATGTTATACATACATTATATATTGTATTTTGTTTATAGTTTCTTCCTTTTCTTTTTTTCCCACTATATTATAGCAGAGATAATTAAGATACTCGTCTCGATTCATAATTACTATCATTACATTATATTATTGTGTATATTTATATATATTTATGTGTGTATATTTATATATATATGTATGTACGTAGGATCAGAGTAAAAACAATTACACACTTTTCCACTTTTTACACAGATTTTTTCGAAATCACGCAAGATTATTCTTATTTTTTATATATACATGTAACTCATGTACATATATATTTGTAATAATATAACTGGAAAAAAACGACGACAATAAATATTTCTGTACATAGTTTTTCTATAGGTAACACAAAAGGATCAAATATAGCAGCTGATTTTCGCGTGATAACATATCTCTCGTTCCCCTTTTATTTAGTTGATTCGCTATATGTGAGTAACTTAATATCATTAAATTATGCAATCCTTATATTTTACATGCAGACGCAGTTTGTTATACACAGTTATGTTTTATCATCTAGGTATAATATAATATGTATGTACTTAGGTATGTGTCTGTATCTTTTGCGTATTACACTGTATTTTTTTATATATTTTTACTTGTATTTTTCACGTAAAGGGTTACATATGTTAATATTTATACATATATCTTTTGTATACATATTTATTTTGCAATTTCTTTTAAAATCTATCAAATGTAAATTTGTTTTACAACCAATTATATTATATGCAATAATTATTTTCACGTTTGAACAACTTAATTATTTTTTTTATTGTGATAATATTTTTGGTTGCTTGTATTTTTATTATTATTCATTAGATTTCATATATAGGTATTTTTTTATGTGGAGAACTTTAACCAACTTTCACGACTCACAAATAATGCAGATTGAGAGGTTATGTTGTTGTTTTTTCTTGCAAAATAGCAGTACCTGCTGCCATTTGCTTAACTACAATTCATTTAAAAGAATCGTTCTTAGTATTCGGATGATTTTTCCTCTTCCCGTTATTCAACAAAATAACCACAAAATTGGGGGACACGAAAACACCGATATTTTTTTTTTGTTTGCATATAATATTGTTTAGAATTCAAACAGAAAAACGTTTAGGTCGACTAGCCATTTAATTTTTTCATAATTTTTTTCTTAACACGTATCACAAAACAGGAGAGGAGAATTCATAATTGTATACACGTTTTTCTTCTTCTTCTTATAAATGACCTTTGTTGACAACACATATTGGCTGTGTAGTCATATAATAATAATAAATTATTATTAATAATGTAGTGTGTGATGTTTAGAAAGCTATTTCCTCATTTTACTTAATCATTTTGATTCTGTAAATGAGTAACATTGTGAGAACACACAACCACAGGTGAAATCATCTTTTTTTTTAATAACACGTTAATCACAATTCGGACACTCATTTGTTCGTTGAAACTCTTCCCATATATTTTTTTTCTTTTGTACATAATTTCACCTACATAATTAACTCTTTTGTTATTTATATTCTATATCATTTCTTTCCTTCCTTCCTCCTTCCTTCGATCGATATAATTCATAATAAATACAATACCCTAACACGATTCTTTTATTATTACTGATTGAATTGTATATATATCTGACCGTCAAGAACAAAAATGTTTTAATTTATTGAACTCCGGCTTGACGTGTGTGTCTACTTTAACACAAGAAGTTTAATGTTTAACCCATACTAATTCACTACATGGTATGCTTTTAATTTAGCAGATAACCTCAGTAAATGATTACTAATTACCTGGTTAAATTCATCTGAACACTGTGAGAAAATAATAACTGTACAGTTTGTTTCGGTTCGGGGGTTAAAACTGTTAAAAGACAAGAACTTTCTCCTCCGATATATTCAATTTGATTTCTCCTCGGATATCTCGATCTGCTATTGCATCGCGCTTCCCATATCTCATTCTTTTACGAGAGTTCGTAACACTATAAAAAAAACTTAGAGCTATTATACAGTAGACGAAAAAAATGTGAAAAATTATTTGTTTTTATAATATAGTAATTGTAAGATTTTTTGTGCTTTCTTCAGACTTTGCATTGTACAGTATATGCAGAGACGTACGAGAAAAGAGGGAGTATGTATCGTACTTATGTACCTACTTACTTACATGCACAGATTGCACATGTAGTGTGTGCCGGTGGGTATATCTAGGTATTTCCTGTTTTCTATATATTCCAAATACTTTTCTTTCTATATCTTCAACACTTAAGTTGTGTCATTCTCATATGTACCTTAGTTATTTATCATATTATTTAGTAAGTCAATTGTATAGTTTGGAAAATGGAAAACAAAACATTTAAAAAAAGTCATTGTTGAAATCATTATTGCAAAATCTACATATACTTTTTGAGTTTCTACTATATTATTGTACAATTTTTTTAAACACGTTTTTTTTTTCTTCGTTCCCTTTTTTACTTTTATACATGTACATTGACTTTCTTCCTTGTATCACGACGTATCGATAATATCGCCTTAAACGTCTTTGGTTTTATATTTACGGGGGACTTAGTACTTACTTTTGTATTCATTTAGTTATACATACTGACATTTTCCACATCGTCTCTCTGACTCTCTCGCATCTCCGTTCAATTTGTATGTACGTTGGAAATTTTTGTAGTAACTATATATTTCGTATAATATATTTTTATATGATAAAAAACCCTAGAATAGTATTTATTATTTATATATAATGATAACTTTGACTTAATATCTGTAGTTGACATACTTGTGTGTATAAAGTAATTAAAAATACGCAGTGTGTGTGTGTGTGAATCAGAACACTTCTCCACTTGTCAAACATGCATGCATGCACACACACACATGAATTACACAATTACACAAATTAGTCGCACAATAATATTTAATATTATAGTCAGTATCATTAGTAATTATTTATCCTCCTTGTTGTTTTGTATACATGCCTGCCTGAACAAATTATCGGCATGTTCACGGTAAATATCGTCGTACATAAATATTCTCTACACACAAGTGGTAGAGGTATGTATTATATAGTATGTATGTATATATTATGTACGTACAATCACACACACGTTTTTTCATTTACTTTGGGGAGGATTCATCCGTACATATTTAATGCTCACGTACATACACGTACACGTACACGTAAGTATATGTAGTCGTAAGTACAAGTATTCGTCGTCCTCGTATATTTATCTATTAGTATATGTATCGAGACGAAAATGATACAACCGCGTTTTAGTGTATTCGTCATTAGATTTGTGTACTCTGACCGTTTCAGACAGTTTGTATGGTGTAAACTAATAATTTGGTCACATACATTAATGAAAAACACTAAATGGTCCCTGAAAATACGTGCTTACTCCTCTGTATGTATGTGTTTCTGTCTGTCTGTCTTTCTTGTAAGTATGTCTGCGTCTGTATTCGGTTATTCGGTATGTCACCAGAGCAACGATTTGAATGTGTTTAATAGTGTGGAGCGAGCAGAACCCACTTTCCCCGTCTACATACATCCATACATTGTAAGAAGAGGTACCTACTTATTACGTAACATATTGTACGCTTTATTTCCGATTGAACTTGACCATGTCATTAGTATTCATCTGTGTACATAGTAAATAGTAAATATCCATAGTAAACAAAACAAAAATGTGTGAGAGAGAGAAAGAAAGAAATCCACTACTACTACTTTCACTCTCGTACGTACCTAATCCAATAGAATAGAAAATAATCACAAGTAGACAGTAGACACTTTCGAAACGACTAGAATTTTTATCATCCTTCACAAACTCATTTATGTGTAATTCCACACTTAATCTACAAGTGAATACAAAAAAAAAAAACTAATGAGTTTGACGGTAGAAAAAAGAAAGCAGAACAGGAGGGGTGGAAAGTGAAAGTACCGACAAGAAAATTTGAACACAAAACGATGAGACGAAGTAGACAAAGTGGGGAAAGTGTTTAGAAATTTATGTTGTAGTTATAGGGTCATCACATAGACGTTTTAGTATTATTACCCACTCTTAATTAGTTATTATTAGTTACTATCCCTATTTATTACGCTTAGCGTACTTAAAAGTTGACATGAATGTTTAATTGGGTGTCTTAAAATGTGTAATACAAACGACAATGAATATTAAATAGGGTGAATAGTACGACTTATGACTTTTACGCACATATATGCACATTATTTATCCCTTATTCCACCACCCACAAACATTCAATAATCATAATAAGTAATAATAATAATATAACTTATTACATTTGTTTTTTAATTCCTGTCTTATATAAGTACCCTTACGATAGTCCTCTCCTTATTTAGCATAATGAATGAGTGACTGTGATTGGTTGTTCTCCTTTTTTATTCGTATCGCCATTAACATTGACATTAATTTAATTTAATTTAATTAGCAGTAGGTTATTATTTGTGTTCTTTATTTATTTATATATATAATATTTAGTATTTTAGTAGTACGCATGAATTATTTATTAACATAATTTTCAATTATTTTTTTTATCATATTTTATATCGTAAGGATGGGTTTTTTGTGCTATGAATTATCAAAGAGAGTATATTTATTTATTAATATTTCATATTCAACTTAAACTTTTGTTTTTGTGTGTCATTGCCTCGTTGGTTGTCTTCCGTTTTCACTTCCCTTTTTCTATCCACCATCATTTACAAGTTGTTGTTTTAAGTTATTATATTTTTTTCACTTTTTAAACTTAATTGTCTACTAGTACGGCGCAACAATTAACAAAGTATTGTATTTAAAGCCGTTTGTTGTGTTTTTTTTTTTCGGTGAATGATGATTTTTGTTGGTAATGCGAAGAGTGAAATGAAGACGCGTCCTCCAGGACAGACAGACTGGGAACTGTATATAATTTATTCATGATTGTTCTACATACACGTAAAACGTTTAGGAAGCAAAAAAGAGAAAGTCATCTTGTGTTTCACTGTTTCTCCTTTGTTTTATTCTATTTTTTTTTCTAAATATAATTGGTATAATATTTGTTTAGATGAAGATAGTCAGGAGAGTGGTGTGTGGAAACGTCCGCGAATAAAATCTTCGTAAAGATATATCTTTACTTCCCTCACTTCCTCATACAAATTTTTTTTTTTGTGTTTAAAAGTTGAAATTTCATGTTATTTATGATGCTATAGATTCTTTGCGAGAGGCCGGAGTGCTCATGGAGATCATGGAGCCTCGGTGGGTGTTGTTGAGCTGAGCGAGTTTCTTGTACAGTGGGGAATTTACAAAGCGGGGATACGAATCACGATGCATCAACGTGAAAATTTGCACTTGTGCTTCATCGAAAGTGTGCGGTGAGGGATCCACCATATTCTGATTGACGACCTCGCGTACTCTCGAGTCCAGACTCACCTGCAGCATACAAATAGCCAAAATTAACATTTTTTTTTTGTATGTTTTCGATATTATTACATATAACATGCATGCAACCAAAGACACTTTTCCCCCATTCATTACGTGCGTGCTCAGTGTCAACAAGATTTACACCCAAAATGAATTTTGATTATAAATTATCTTTTTATTTCATGTATATGTACAGAAGAAAAGGAATTCCCCCACAAATCTCTTTCTCTCTCAACTTTCTCTCTCTCTCGGCGTACATACGGATTTACGGACATGATTTATTAGTCCCAAATGACGGAAATCAAAGAGAATTCATCAGCTATACATACAAAAAAACAACGTTGGAATATTTACAAATGAAAGCCCTTTTATCTTTCAATCACCCTTTGCAGTGTTCTTTTTTTATGTCATTTTGAAAATATATTTTTGCTCTGGTCTGGTGACCTTTAAAGTTTAAACAATTCTTTAATATGCAAAAATTCATTCATTCAAAGTAACGGACAGACAATGACGGACAGACTTGGTTTAAGTTTTGATGAATTCTTGTAATCTCTCAACATTTTCATCGTCGTCGCCGTCAAATAAGAAGCATCATCATATTTTTGGCAGTGGAATGCAGGAAAAGTTTAAATGTGAAAATCCATGTGTTATGTAGTTACACAAACGGACTTATTCGAACACACACTCTCAGCTCAGGGACAATCACACAAGTTGAAACGGAATGTGACGTGAACTTCGTTTTGTCGTCCCCTTGAAAAATTGATACCGAGAATCTGATGAGCTTTGAAAGGTTTGTCTTCCAAACTTAAGTCTGACTTACCTAATTGAAATGTGACCTTTTCCTCAACCCTTGAAAAAGTTTTTTTCTTTCGTACACACCGTGAGTTTTTGCATACGCTATCAAGTTGTTAGTAACAATGGAATCACACTCGTTTTTGTTCCTTATTCATTCATTTAGACTTTTAGAGACTGGAAATGTGTGTTTGTGTGTGTGTGCGTACACGAATTACGAAAACAAAACCTTTGTAGTATGTAGAATTTGGACTGAATATCCTGTGCTGTGATGGGATGTGTTGAAGAGTTTACAAGAGAAAGGGAAAATCAAGTTGTGGATGTGGAGAAAGTTGATTTTGGAGGAAGGAGTTGGTGTGTGGAAAGAAGAGAGTGAGGGCAAGAGCATGCATAATTTAAAAATACATAGTTGGTTCATTTGTGTAGTAGTGAGTCCGTGTTTGGTGGTGGTGGAGGATTTTATGAATGAAAACAACGACCAGTAGATGGAAATCGGTAAATTCATGTTGTGACGTGGAGATTCCCCAAACTAAACTAAACTAAACCAGCCATCCTCCAAATCACAGAGTTGTTTAGTAGTCACCAGTGAGCGGGGAATCGCACGAGCAACATGTTTATTGATTTCAACTTTTCCTCATGTATAATATGCATGCGGAGAAGAGCCTACAGCCAGAACAGAGTGAGAGCGAGAGTGAGAGCGAGAGCGAGAGCGCGCGAGAGCCAAGTGAAAAAGCCCCATGGAAATTATATTTTACATTTCTAAGAATGCCGCAAGCCACAACCCTTCCTTTAATTTTAATGATCTCAACCCAAAAGTAATTTACCAGCTATGTTTAGATTACGAGGGGCCAAATCTCCACAACTAAATATATTCTTCCGATGGTATATTCCACTCTATTCTATTCTATTACTAATAAACTATTACATAGTATACTGAAATTATTAATACTTTCCATTTGTAGCAAACGACGTACACATTTAGATTTGTAGTTTAATTTGAGAGTGAATCAAAAAAAAAAACCAAAAATAAAAATGGGTCAAGTGGGATTTTAATTTTAGGACAAGGGAAAAAGAAATTTGAAATTGTGGCGATGAAGGTTTCATTGGATTTATGGGGATAATAAAAAATGAGTAAAGAAAAATGAATAGTCAAGAGAATTAGAGAGCGTGTTGAAGAAAGTGTGGAGGTTTCATGTGATGGTATGCTCGGAGCGTATTGGAGATAAAGTCGTTGGTTGTTGATACGTGGATACGCAGGTAAGAGTAGGTGACTGTTAGGAGATTTGCATGTGCAACGAGATAATAATATTGTCGGCTGCCTGGCTGGCTGGCTCACTGGCTGGTTGGTTGGTTGGTTGGCTGTTTGGTAAGGAGTGAAAGTAGTCGAGGATCCACCAGGACCTGAGTCAGAAGATGGAGGAATTGGGGGTGGGAGTTAAAATCTCTCTCTCTCTCCTTTTCTCTTCCTCACTCGCTCGTTCTCACTCTCTCTATTTCTCTCACGCTCTCGCTATGTGTGTGGAAGCAACTCAATTGACCCGATTTGTACACGCTATTGATTTCTTCATGGGCTGCTGCTGCTGGTGCTGGTGCTGTAGAATATAGGAGAGAGAGAGTGTAGTAGAGATAGAAGTAACTCACCGATGTGTTGTCTTTCCCTTTCCCTTCCTCTTTCTCTCTCTCTCTTGCTCTCTCTTGCTCGCGCTCTTTTTCTTCTTCTCTCTATACCACCACACCACACCACACCAGACCACAGAACGAAAACGAAATGAGATGGTAGTAGAACTAGAACACGAACAAACACAGGGAGAGAGAGCACGAAAGAATCTTATACTTTCTCTTTAATTTCTCCACATCTCTGGCTTTCTCTTTCACTCTTTCACTCCCTCACTTTCTCTCTTCTAACTTTCTCTCTTTCTCTGTCTCTCCTCCGCGTCACTCCTTTCCTTTTATGATCATAAGACTCCTCTTCTTTACCTTTCTTGACAGCTCACTCAATATCGATGGGGAGCATTGTGTAAAAGGTGTCATGTCATGATAGCCTTCTGCTCCCTCATTTTCACCTATGAACCTAATGGAAAAATTCACTGGAAGGCGAACGTGAATTTGTTCTAGCCTTAAAAACCTCCAACCTCTCTCTCTTTCTCTCTCTCGCTCTCGCTCTCTCTCTCTCGTCTGCATGATAATATATTTTCCTCCTTTTGCCATTACTCGAGCTCTTCAACTCCCTCTCGGCTACACATTTTATTATTATTATTATAATGTAACTGTGACAGAGAGCCTCCACATTCTCAAGATTTTCCTCTTGAGTATCACCGCACAAGGAGCCGTCAGAACTAATCATATCATAATCATCACGCACTCGATCTTCTTAGCCTCCACCAACTCGCTCGCTCTCTCTCTCTATCTCTATCTCTCTCTCTCTCTCTCTCTCTCTCTCTCTGCCCCTTTGTATCTTTTCTCCGCCACTCAATTCCATCCATGCGTAGGTATATTATATATCGTATGTAAACATGTACATGCTCATATTCCTCCCTCTCTTTGCATTCTCCTTTCCATCCCATCACATCACATCCCCAATCCAACTCACACAGACATTAGTAATTTTTGTTTGTGTGACGCACTAAACCATCTGTCAATTATATTCTACTTCTCTCCTCCTTTCAAACTGAATTTCATGAAACGAGAGACGAGACGAAAAAGAAACTGTTTGAAGAGTATTCAAAATTCTCTCTCAAAGTTCCTACAATGATTACTTTCACTTTTGAAGCCTTCAAATAAAACCACAATTTAATATTTCTCTGTCTACATTATATGAAAGTGAAAGAGTTTGAGAGGGAATTCATTTGTGTGTGTCTGTGTGTGAAAAAAAAATAATTAAGTTGGAGCCGAAGCTGGAGGAGCAATAGAATAAAATAAAAAAAGGTAGGAAGTACTGGTAAAAATATTTTTATAGCACCGTACGGAACGATATCTGATAGTCTAACTTTTTATTCGTTTTGAATGGGGAAACTATGCGGAGTTTGAGGAGTACCATATCTACCATATTATCTATACGTAGGCATATGAAATGAAATGAAAAGCCGTGTGTCTCTCATCAACTCTCATGTGACTCTCTCTCTCTCCCTCTCTTTGTGGTGTATTGATCTACGAGGGAAATTCAGTTAGAAAGCCTTCTCTCATGCCATGCAAAGTTGCAAGAGGAGTCGCCATAATATATAATAGAATTTTTGTGTTTCTTGTTTCCCTTTCCGATCGATATGGATTATGGTTCTACTTGTGAGTGAGTGGAGTGAGTGAGTGTGGACGTGGACTTACGATGACAACAATCATTTACGCTGATAAAGGGAAAAGATGCGTACGGTTGAAATGCTTACGTGAGCTCACTGTAAAATTATCTCGACATGAATTAGAATTAGAGCATTGACAACCTTCTCCATTTCCATTTTCCATTTTATTCATTAAAGTCAGGGCATTGAAGACAACGAGAATGCGAACCAGGACGAGCAACTCTAACCAACGACCACTATTTTCCACATTTCACCATTTCCACATCCATCCATGAAATGTCCCTTTCCTTTTTGTACTTTTTACATGAGAAATTGTTAAAAACAACATGGGTGAGCAAATTACTCGGAAAATGTTTCTGAATCCTCCCCTTTCCATTTTTTTATCGAAAAAAAGAGAGAAAGAAATGAAGGCATGTTTTGTATTTATTTTCCCTCGACTGAGTATTTCAATGCAACGTTGTTTTTATTAGATTATATGTACGTATACAATTGAGGTATGTTTCAAAGGAACACATTTTCAGTCCCAAACAGGTATGAACCGAAAGTGGAAAGTACAATGGATTTTTCAGAGTCGTCTATATTGAGTAGATTTTATCTCTAATTTGTCATGGTTTCTTTTTGGATATGGTCAAGGGAAAAGTTGAGGATATTAAAATACGGAACACGACTTTTCCATCTCTCTGATATTAATTTCCATTTGCATACTCCATTTATGAGCCGCCTACGAATACAAATGTTGGCCTTTCTGACTTCACGATGCCAAAATTGACGGTTGGGACAAATTCTGCATTCAACTCGATATTCAATTCATTCGTATAAATATAATAAAAACATTTTTATGTCGCTGTTTAAAATATATGTATGTGTAGAAGTAGAGCAATGCAAAATGGGGAGTGATGATGTTAATCATTTGGGAACTCGGAGCAGCCTTCATTCATTCATTCCTTCATTCATAATAATCTCCATCGTGTATTTACAGCAAAACACAAAGTTTAAAATGCAATAAAACAAAGGTTTTTTGTACTGTATCAAGTATCAACGTCCAATGAATCGTCAACACAACACATTTCGTTCAAAAAAACAAGCCGATTTTAAACGTTGTATTTTTAAGACGCACTTTGAAATTCACGTCAAACACGAAAACATTCCGTATATTTTTTCACATTTAATTATAGTTTCCATCCACCATTTCATTTCATTCTACAATTCAATTTAAAAATTTCTTATTAAACTTCAAGTGGAGCCAGAACCCTCCACTTTCATGTTTCCCAGTCCTTAAATTTATGGGAATTTGTTTGTTTTGACATGAATGTGAGTGTTTAATATTTGCATGGGAATATTGAATATTGAATGCCCTCGGACAGCTTATAAATGGATATGTAGAATGATATTATTATTTGATAGAAATGGAGAAAGCAAATATGCGCAAATGTGAGCACTTGCTCTTGCACTTGCTCATTTTCACCTTGTCCATAATAATACCAATGTACTTTTTCCAATAGAGAATGATTTTCCTCAGCTAGCTAAATACATTCCCTCACTTGGACTAAACGTAAGAGAGACAACACACAACGGATGCATCAATGAACTATTTAAATGAGAGTGAATAGAAAATAGGCAGGGAGAGAGAGAGAAAGAGAGAGAGCATGGCTGATTCTTTGATGTGCCGTGATAAAATCCTATTCTTCCACTATGCAGCGTCCTTGTCTCGTGTAATTAGAGTTAATTGTGTATTTCCCAACTTATACCCGTCGCGACGGTCGGTGGGTCGGAGAAGGCAGCGAAAGAGCGAGGAGTTTTATGTGTGGGTTGAGCTTATTCAGCAATTTCCACTCATCCACAGTCCATAGCACAAGAAGGAGGGAAATGAAATGACTTCCCTCTCTTTTAATTCCGAAACAATCGAGATGAAGCACTCGCTTTGGGGAACGGAAGAATGTCATAATATACATATAGTCTCGGTATATTGTATATAGCTAGCAGATAAATGAAACTTGTTTCACGGAAATGGCAATATCAAAGCATTGTTTGTAGCCTCCATTTTCCTTGTCATTCATCACCTTCACCTTTTCTTATGCTTTTCTTATGTTCAAGTTGAAAAACGTCACAAAGTCCTTTTCACCATGACGCCGAGAATCTGCATCTTTACTCAAAAATTATGGACAACAACCCATTGACTAAATCGCAGATTGAAGACGATGGAAAATGCAGGAATTTGAAAAAAAGAAAAGAATCTGGAATATCTTGGTTTGAATAAAAAAAGTCTAAAAAAGTTTTCTCATTTATACTAAACGGTAAACGGGATGTATTTTGTATTTTGTGCCAGGCCATGAAGGTTTTATCGGGAAGTGGGAATGGATGAGGATGAGGAGGGATGCCATGGATGATTTAAAATGCAATATAGCATTGCAAATGTCTCGTGTTTGTTCTATTTTCGTTTTTCGTTTTTCGTATACATATGCTTGGGAGACACGTGAGGAGTTTCTGTGGGAATGGGAATGGAAAATGGTGTACAAGTAACAAGTAACAAGTGACGAGGACGAGAGTGGAAGAACATAAATACATGAATGTAATCTCATGTCGTATCTGCTTCTTATCATATCTTCTATGTTCTATCCCAATTCCACAAATTCGAATTGAGATGACAGCCATTTCCGTACTAATGTTTCATTGGTAAGCGAATAAGTATAATTTCTTGGCTGTAGTTCCATTCCATTTGTTTCCTATTCATATTGCCTACGAAATTTCGTCTTTGTTCAGTAAAAACGAATTTGAAGAGAGAGCAGAACGTCTGAGTTTTTTCACATATTCTTTCAAATATTTCTGTTCATGAGGAAGTCGTCCAAGGTACTTATAGGGAAAATAAGGGAACTACCGTTTTCAACCTGCCAATCAATCCAAACAACAGAAATGGGTACGAGGAGTTCCTGTTTTACCAGATGAGGATATGTTTCAATATTTGACTCCTGTATTCCTGTATTTCCCCTCGTATTTAATAATACGTGTTTGCGACATGAGATGATGATGATGATGATGATGATGAGAGCGACCCCATTAAATTATTATTTTGTCTTCTTATGTTTTGTAATTTCCCAATTTAATTTCATCACCATAATATCTGTGTGTAGGAATAGTTGGGATGAATCTCTCTCATTCTCATACATTTTCACTACATCCCAAACAAGACCCTTTGCATGCAATCGTAATTATCAATGAGCTTCAATTTTCAAAAGTTTTAGATTAGAAATTGGACCTTCTTTTTATATGGATTTTATCCTGCTGGTGATTGAAAATATGAAGAAATATTCATCAGCGTTTGAAAGCTAATTTCTGTTTCTATTTCTTTAGGACGTTTCTCATTACTCGATTGACATGACATATGTACGATTTTACGAACGATATGTATGTAAATGTACATACTTTTATAGGGAATGTGAGCATACATATTTTAATTTTATTATGTATATGGCCACGACAAGTGTGGGTGAATTTAAGTGTCTTTTCAAAGGGCAAGTTGATTATAGATACGATAGGACAAGATGTGGAAAGTTGGAAAGGAAGAGGGAATTGAGGGAGGCAGAGTGAGAGTCAATATGGAGAAAGGAAGAGAGAGAGAGAGGGAGAGAGAGAGGGAGAGAGAAATGGTGACAAATGACAAACCTCTTTGGGTGAAAGTATTGAGATGTAGTCTTCGTAAATGATTCTCGCTTTTTCTTCAATGAGCTCAGGTTTGGACTCCTTCTTGAGCTCTTCGCAGGCCAACCAGAAAAGAATATTCTCTTCACTATATTCACATTTGAGGAATTCCCGAAAGACTTTCCGCCCGGCTGTACATCGCATCAATTTTTCAAAAGAATCCCCCCAACTCCGAATCTCCTCCAGAGAAGGCCTGTAAATATCATAGACCAAAAAAAATCCAATGCTCAAAACAACGAGGAAAACATAATATAATAATATCAAATCATCGTGTCATCACACAAATAACACAAACCACCGTCAACCTTTTTTTTCTTCCCACACTTTATCCGTCGTTACATTTACATATTTTACATACTTCAGAACAGAACAGAACAGAAAACAAGAGAAGCCCATCGCATTTCTCCGCTCATTCATTCACATGAACCTATAAAAACACTTAATCACACAAAACACACATGCCTCCCGAGAATCTACAACACATACACGAATATAGGTACATGGCCCTATCTCTTTTTATTATCTCATTCATACAACATTTCCTTTCCCTTTTTCTTTCTCTTTCTCTCCTATGTATCGTATTCATCTTGACGCTCCGTCTCCTTCTCAACTCGGACCAATCCACACCAACACAAGTACAGTTTCTTGGTAAAAGCAGTTGACTCCGAGTTGATCTCGTATTTTATTCACCAGATTGTTAGACTTTTCCTTGTAATACCCCCTAATCCCGTAGCCGTAGCCGTAGTTGAAGATAAAAGATGACAAGTTTTCATTCACCAATTCAAATTCATTAACATTTCATCACCACTTCCTCTCCTCCTCTCACTCTACAGTTATTTTGGACGATTTAAGTGCACATTTCTCTATTTCGGACTCATTCAAAATCCACAAGCTTAATATTGAATAATATGAATGAACCTACATTCAAATCGTACATAAATACATATTTAGTTTTAAATTCATTACAAGTTTGTGTGTAAGAATACTCTTTTTATTTTTTTAAATCTGTGTGGTTTCTTGTAATGTCTGCTCATGTCTGCTCTTTTCCGTTTCCGGGAAAAGCCAAAGTTTGAGGGAAGTTTTAGTTTCAGTTTTAGGTTTTAGGTTTTAGTATTTCATCCGAATGACATAAAAGAGCCACACATTTCCACAGACAAATATATACATAACATTAAACCGTATTTTATGGGAGGAGTTGCGGATTTTACCAGTTGAAAAGGAAAAGCAAGTGTACACTGGGTGTGAAACTTTCACACCCAGAATGAGTAGACGGGAAATTCAAGACGAAGAATAAAATGAGTTGAGATCTGTCTGTAGGTATACGTTTAGTTTGTATGTTTGGGCACTGTGTACTTGTGTAGTGTCTACTTACTTACACATGTACGTATGTATATCGTCTGTATATTTGATATATTTATCTATGTGCAGATGGACGATGGAAAAAACGAAGAGGAAAGCGGCTTGGTCTGCTCTTTTCTGGATCACTAGTTCCCTTTGCTTAAATCGGAGGAAGAGGAAATGACTGAAATGAAGTGAAATGTGTGTAACTATGTGTACAAACGTTTGACAGGGTTTAAACTTGTATTTTTCCAACTACACACACACACACACACAAACACACCAAGTAATAGTATACATAGGGATTATATATTCGCATGCACGTGTGTAAGTGTGTGTGTGTGTGTGTGAAAGTAGGATGTGTAGGATATCTATCTATCCGCTGTGTCTTACTGTGCATGTATGAACGAATTGAACGAGTACAGTGGATGTGGGTAAAAATCTGTTTCCTTGTCTTGGTTTGGCCGTCAGTTTGTTTACACGATCATAAAACCTTTACTTTAACCATTCTGCTTCAATGACGACCACCAAATCAACCAACCAAACGAACCAACAGAAACACAAAGGTATATCTATCTATCTATCTATCTTTCTCCATCTATATGATCTCAATTACACACGATCTATAAGTAAATATGCAGTTCCTCCTGTATTTCGTATTTCTAGAATACTATTTCGCATTTCGCATTTCCTATACACAGACAGTCCTCTTGAGTACACACACAAAATCTTTATATTGCTTTATCTTTGGGGCACGCGGGGACGGGACTGTCATAAATACAATATTGACAAGATGGGAATTCCATAGAATCTCGCGGATATTTAGTCGAATCCAGCCAAAAAAAAAAATAAAGGAAAAAAGAATTCAATATAATCGTCTCGTCTCGACCTCGTCTTGAGGTATCAAACATAAAAGTAGTTTTGTATACAGCTTTTCAAGTTCCATACAATCGTCTATAGAGTTGACTCCTTTTTGCTGCATTGAATTCAGCTACGATCTGAGCACAATTTTAATAATCTCATAATATATTTTTATTCCATTATTTATTATGTATTTTTTTGAAGTAAAGTTTTTTTTTCTATTTCCTTTCTCTGATATTTCTTGAAAATAAAAAAAACAGATAAAAGAATCCAGTATTTTTTTTAAACAAATGAGTACAGATTTTTGACATTGCAGATGGACAGTTTTCGTTTTGGTTTACGTGGAATAACTATCAGCTTTGTAATCTGCATACACAGTACTCAGTACACACACACATACGATCTATTATTAACTGGGAGACGATGTGGAGGAAGGATGGGACTTGAGACAGATAATATGTTTAGAAAACACCCAGTACGGCGCACCAAATCCGACATGCAAATCCTTTTCCTCCTGTAAATATATATATGTATGTAGGAAAAGGGATTGTTTTTAAGAAAAGCATTGAACTCATTGTAATTTTTGGGATCCTTTGATCTTGGTTGAAGACATACACAGAGTATCTTCCAGAGTATACTGACATAGCCATATTTATACATACAGATAGTACACACACACACAGAATATACATATCATATATGTACACAAAGTTTGACAAACAAATTCTCTTTTGTTTTGGTTTTGACTAGTGACAGGAACTGACTAATGGCGAATTTGAAAATGTGAATGGAGTTCCATGAAGACGGCAGACGGGTTTTCGCTCATCCATAATCCGCATTGCAAAAGGAAAGGGCACACGGAATATCATGGAGAGAATCTTCAAGTAAGTAAAAGCTTGAGAGGAGTTTGTACTATAGTTGGGGACTGAGCGTATAACGCTTCAATTGTGATGTGTAGAGTAATTCTTAGAGTTTGCCTGAGACTGATCGTGAGAAGGGACGGACGGACGTGTCACTATCCTGAATACACACGCACACACACACACACACATTCACTTCACTCACAGACTCACAAACTCACAGACTCACACCACCCCGTGTATTTACGTACATACACGGACTGAGTACTTACGCAAATGAAAACTTTGACATTTAGAACTCATCAATCAACTAAACAAGTATTGAAGTAAAGTCTTTTGAGCACACATTATTTCCCCTTCATTTACAAGTGTTTTCTCTTCCAGTCTGTCTCTCTCTCTTTCTCTTTCTCTCTCTCTCTCTCTATCTGCTCTGTCCCCGTGAAGTATAGGGAAAGGGAAAAGATACCTGAGCAGCGTGGGCAGTGCCGTTTCCCTCTCTCACTTTCTACTCTTTTTCTATGGATGTATACCTATATCCATATACAATATAGCTACTCTCCTTTTTTTAATTCTGTGGACTTCTTATATTGCCCATCTCTCTCTTAAGAGATCCTTGCGCCATTTAAAATACATTAGCAAGGATAATAATCCGCTCAAAAAAAAAGTCTACTGAATTAAAAATGGGAGAGTACACCAACTTTCACGACATTAAATATTTTACATATTATGTGTTTGTCCTATTTTCCATCATCATCATCGTCGTCGTCGTCGTCATCCCAAACTGATAAATAAAAGCTATGGAGAAAATGATCAAGTCTGGGTTCGTTTGCATTAGTTTGTCAACAAATGTGGAAATGTGTGGAGGAGCAAGTTGAAATTCATACTGAAAAAATCAAATCCCATCTTGAAAAAATAATACGGGGGAGAGCAAATGAAATCGAAGCATTTTTCTGCATAATTTTTTATTTATATGAGAATAATTAATTTCTCTAGATTTAGTTTGTCATTCTTTACAACTGAAAATAGGGGAAGATTGAATATCATCATCATCATGCATAATTGCATGCACAAAAGTTGGTCCCAGTCACACCTACAGATTTTCTCATGGCACATAATAAAACTTTGACTGTATACGACGACTAATTGTAAAGGGAAATCGTCAAAGGGAAATTGTCCATGTTGAACACACTTTGAGAAGAAAATGTACGAGGAATTGAGTAATTTGAAGTCCAAGTGTGTGTGCGAATGTGCAATTGTGAGTGAATGTCTGGAGAAAGGCCACTTGTTTAGTCATCTTGTTCCATTTTTTGATTTTGGACGAAGGGCGTGTGAGTAAAAGAAAGGGAGAGAGAGAGAGCTGCTATCAAAGAAAATCCAATAATATTGCAATCATAGACGAAGAGAAGTGATGAGTAGACCTTTAACTCTTTTTACTTTTCACAGTTGAATGCTACTTGAGACGCCTGCACTCTCCCGAATAAAATACACATAGAAAAGTTGAGAAATTTGAAATGTGCGAAAGTTGGTTCGTTTCTCACTCTTTATGTACAAGTCAAGTTGAGGATGAGGATGAGAGAAGGAGACGGAGAAGAGAAGAGAAGGAAGTGGAGAGTATTTGTGTTGGTATAGAGTACACACACGGCGAGACAGAGAGAAAGAGAGAGTTGATGGAAGAGGAAAGTAATAACGTTTCAGGTTGTAGTGTGGGTAAACGAGGGAAGGTGATGGTGTGCTCTCTCTCTTTTCTCTCTCTCTTCTCTCTCTCTTCTCTCTCTCTTGCTCGCTAAGGTCAGATGATAAAACTGGGAAATTCATTGAAGCTGAAGTGAACTAACTCTTGACGACTTGATTCCAACCGCGTCACTTGTCTCGCTATTTTAACCAACTTTAGAATGAGGCGTGACGTTCTTCACAATCTACAATTCCTACCCACATGTACGCTATGATACGATGCCCACATATCTCATCTAGAATTCTACATGCAACATGTAACGATAGTCCATTTTTCTTTATCTTGGTATCTAGTCTATCTGTATATGTACCTAACCTAACGAAAAAAGTGTCCATTCTTGAGAAGACCTAGGAATTTTCGTGTCAGACTCTCAACTTGTAGGATGTCTTGTAACCATAACAAATAATAAATGTACTTTGAGAACCTCCTGCACCAACCATAATTTACAAATTGATCGTACCGAGAAAACAAAAAAGAAAAAGAACTTCTTCTTCGAGTAGAAAAAAAGTGAAAACTTTTTTTTTATATATATATACATATACTTACATGAAAATTGCTCAATCTGACTTTTTTTTTCTTGTGCTCTCAAACTTTCGTGTTCACTGTTCACTTTCACTACTCAACGGACTCAACTTCTTTTAAATTGTATTTTATTTTCCCACTTAATTCCCCTTGTTATGAAATTCAAAACTTGCAAAATCGATTCATTTTTTTTCTCCTTTCCATAAAAAAATAAATAATTCCCTGTAGTTTTTTCATTCTCGGATCCACTTTCATTTTTCCGGATTCCCATACGAAAACTCGTGCAGTTTGTGTGTTTGTACAAACACACGAAAAATTATATATTGGAATTGAATTGAATTGATTTCCCGTCGGATGTCGGATGTCATTTAAATACACAGCGTTAAAATTCTACAATTGCATAAGCTCAAGTTGTGTGTAATTGGGTAATTCAACTACATCATACAAATCATTTCCATTGAGTGTCCTGATTTAATAGAGGGATGGAGAATGCACTTGGGAACAAATAAAGAACGTGTGTCTTTCGTTTCCTTTGGTGAAATTCCAACCTCCTAATTTGTGTGAGAATCTAAACAAATACTCGAATGGAAAATATGAGACATTTAATGTTGTCGCGACACTAAATAAAATAGATTGAAGGGAGGGGGAAAAGTTCTCTCAAAGACATTTTCATAGCTGTTTTGAGCTGGGGAATCCATATTGACTGGAGATGATGATCAGAGCCATATGCAATCTACTCGACGGAAAGTAAATAATGATGTAAAAGATATCTTGGGACACGGCCAAGACTTTTCAAAGTAATCATCATGTCGTGTGTCGTGTGTCGCGTGAGTGGAGTCAGTCTACTTACATGTTACCTACTAGACACGATATTCCTTCGTACATAATATATCGTACATGTACTTACATTTCTATCTGTATCTGTATGTGTGGAACTGAAAACAATTTCCTGATCACAGCATCGAGGTTAAATAGGCAAATCCTATGGGAAAAGGAAGGCAATCGTCCACGTCATGAAATATTCCATTCATTCCCTCCATCACCATCACAATTCACAATTCACAACTCACAATCCACAATCCACCACTCACAACCCAACATCCAGACTCACAACATAAAATCATCTCCCTACATACGATATGTCAGAATGACCAGTCAAACCAGGATTTATATTTATACTCTATACACATTTTCACTTTCAGCTAACAAAAATCAATTGCCACATGCACTATTTATATGAAATTTATATTATTTTACAAAGTAATTGCCAATAAATACACTTGGTCTAAGAAAAATGTGACAATGTATCTGTATTTTATATATGGAAAAAATGGGGTAACTTACGGTGCATCATCATCACAGTTGAGATCTGAATCTGGATCTTTGGGTTTGAGTTTGTTCTCCTCGTTGTTTCTCGGATTCAAACTGGAACAGACAGACAGAAAAGATAGGAAATTATTTTTAGAGTAAAATCTCTCATCTTCACAGTATTTGTGGAAGTTGAAAAGAAAGAGAAGAAGAATTTTCCAAAGGAAAAGAAAATGCAACCTGATTCTCTTCCATGGGGCACAATCCATATGGAAAGAGAATACAATACAATATATATATAGAATAAAATAATAAAAACGTGTGTAGCACTATACTATGTACAGTTATTTATTAAAAACCCAATCGTAGTGTAAATATCTGTAAGTAGTGGTTATTTATAATATTTATACTATTAACGTAGGAACTTTCTAATATCGTGTCTTTGTCGTGTAACTTGGAGTGAAAATATTATCTGTAGATGGGGAAATAGTGCGGAAGGGAGAGACGACGGAAATGAATTGCCAGGATATAATATAACAAGGCCAACTATTGTTAAAGTTAAAACTAATGGGGGAAATATCAGTAAGTAAGTAAGTAAGGAGACGGGCTGTAGTTATGTGGTGGAGGAGTAGCTACTAACTAGTATTTATTATAATATTATGTTAGCGAGGACGACTTATCGTATTGTGTGTGAGTCGTGGTTTATTTTATGTAGCAAAGTCGACAGAGCTCCGAAAATGCAATGCAATGTTCGTTCGAGAGACAATTACAATTCCAATAAATGTATGTAGAAACCAAAACTGTGGCTTTTCTTGGGATTCCTCTGTATTGTCTATTCTCCTCCTCTGCTGCTGTGCTGTGCTTTGCTGTGCTGTGGTTGCAATTTCCTATCTTTAGATTATTCTAAAAACTCTACACTGCACTCCATTATATAATTTATCAACTTTTACTCTCCCCCCCTCCCCCACCCCCAATATTCCATCCCATTCCACAGCATTCTGTTTGGTGATTTTGTGTGGCATACAGAAAAATCCACAAAATTAATACGCATTAAAACTAATGAACCTTGACAACATTGTCTAATCGAGTTGAGACTCCAATTCTCTCCATTTAATATACTAAATAAATTCATGTTACAATCAATTGTATTGGAGGAAAAAACAGCGCAATAAATCCCATCGTCATTTCTACTAATTAAAAAATTCATGGAAAAAATGATGGCAACAACAATTTCAAGTAAATAGTAAATAGTAAATATACATATTGTCAACATTCTGTGATTTCCCTATCTACTTGTACATTACATTGTATAATTGTAAACAGACACGGGGATTTTGGAAAATTTCCCAAATTTCCTGCTCCTCCTCCTCACTGCTGTTTCTATTCCTTCTGCTGATACAGAAAGAGAGAAACAGGAGTTATCTTTTGCTTTTAACATTTTATTGTCAGAAAGTGTGTCAATAAACTTGAATTCTCTATATAGCTACGGATTTTAATTAAAAGAAGGAGAAGACATAAGGGGATTTTTTTTTTACCATGAGCAAGAACAGCAGCAGCACCAACAGAGTCGACAGGGTTTCTCCCGCCGAATTTCATTAACTTGGTCTTGATGACCATTTTGGGAGGAGTGAGTCGTCGTCTCACTACTTGGTGCCATGATATTCCTTTGTTTTTTATTATTGGGTGTTGACTGACCGGATCCAGGCCGGAGTCGAACGCTTCCACCACCTCCTTTAGGTTCTCCTCTACTCGGTGGCCTCTTCTCACTTTCCTTTGTCATCTACACACCATCAACCAACAAAAAAACAAACATTTTTCATTAGATTCCTTCCACTTTTCCATTTCCCTTACACTATATATGTAAATTGATACATTTCCATGAGTATTTTGCTTCAAAAACTGCTAGCAAATGTGAGGACAATGTTGTGTTGAGTTTGTACATACATGTATTTGCATTGGCATTAAATTATTGCATTCATCAGTTTGTAACCTCAAGTACTTATTAATGACATCATTCAAATTTGTAATTCCTATCATAATCATCATCATTAAATCATATGATCGTAAAAATTCATTAAAATTGCCCCCTCCCTCCCCCTCCCCCAGCTCCTTTTTTTAAAAATAAATGATTCAACTCGACTCGAATTGAGAGTCACTTCATGAATGAATGAACCGATTGAACCGTAACAAGTTTAAGAAGTACATAGTTAAATCAGGAATTGAAAATTGAATCAAGTGACTTCCTTATTGATTAGAATATTCGTTTAAAACCCTTCAGTCAAAGTACTTGTCAATTCATTCATTCACTCAGCTCAATGAATTAATGCGTGTGCATCGTTGAACATGGAAAAAAATAGGGGGTATTTGATTAAAATTGGTGAAGCTTGTGTGATGATACAATTATAGTGTTTGAATAGGACTGCATAGATTTGAGATTTGAATTTCCCCTGATCGATCATGATAATGATAATGATGATGCTCCCTCCAAAGAGTCACAACTCAAACGTACAACAAACATTAATACATAAATCAATATTTTTTAGACTGGATGAAGTGAGTACATATTTATTTACACGGGAGATTCTTGCCAATCGTAAAATTGTAACCCCGTTTTCTTACAACGTGAGACGACATCCGACGTGGACACGACGAAATCGGCAGTACGCTTTCACAAATGGACAGAAACATTTCCCGTTTTTCCTATTCAAACCAATGAAGGACAAAAGAGAGAGAGAGGGGGGGGGAAGAGAGCGAGAGGAAGAGAGAGGAAGAGAGGAAGAGAATTCTCTGCTGTACAGGCGGAAATAATAGACACGAGTCACAAACTATCGCTCCACAAAGCTCATGCTAATTATGCGATAAAACAATTAAAGTCACTGGATGTTCTCAATAAGTAAAGAAGAAGGGGTTTGAATAGGAAGGCGAGAGATTGTGCGGAAATGATAAGGTTCGTTCTTCACCTCCACTGATGTATTTCCTTAGATTGTGAATACAATCGCGGAGAGTGAAAACTACGATATTGTAATATTATCAGTGTAAATAGTAAAGGGAGAAGAGAAACAAAATTTTTCCTTCCGCATGCTTTCTTCTTCTTCTTCTTGTTCTTGTTCTCGGCCTTCTCAGCACCGCGAACGAGATAAAGATAAAGACGACAAAGACAAAGTGAACTTTAAGCCACGTGAAACTTTTGGTTTTGGTCTTCATGAGATTTTTAACGTCCTACTTAACATGATCAACTTTTATAATACAAAAAGTCCAGCACATTCCCCAACCAACTCTGTCTCTCTTCTGTGATGTTTATCCTAATGCTGATCCTGATCCTGATGATGATAATGAGGGATCCAAAATTCAAGAATTCAAATCCAAAATGGGGTGCACCCACGACGACCCCTCAATTAGAAACAGCATCATTTTAATTCAACACTCAATCCAGACTTCTGGAACAAACTTTGGATACATTTAAATGAAAATCTCTGCGGAAAATGACAAATTAATTCCAAAAATTGAAAGTCGAGCAGTCAGACGGACTCGACTCGACTCGACTCTCACTCTCACTCTCACTCGTTTCCTTCACTCTCACAATGAAATCAAGCACCAACTGAAACGCGCACTGATTTCCACTCCGTCTCTCTCGTGTAGTAAATAAATAAAGTTGTCAAGTAATTTGAACCAAATCCGATGCGATGATAACAGAGCAACAACAGAACTTCTCCTATTTTGTAACTGCAGATATAATATAATAACACATTGAAATTCTGTGTGGATATAAATCTATCAATTTTTATGATGAATAAATTCAATATGCTGGATAAAGAGAGAGAGAAAGAGAAGGAGAGATTCCAAGTGTGTATGTATGTTTTATAGTTTTATTTATATCGTATGTATGTTCAGTATAGTGACGGAGGAAATGATTGATATGCAGGATTGGAAATATTATCTTGTTCCCTATCTGTTTGGACAAGGTCAAAGGAATTAAGTCGAGTTGTAATCTGAAAATGTCGTATCACACTTAACCTCATCCTCATCCGTGGACGTGATATACATTTTCATATGTCTGCCTCCCTCCATGTCTCCATCCATACCATACATAATAATATGTCTGTGTACGGAACTGGATAGAAAATCCGTACATGTTGCATCCTCAAGGAGAGTGAGGGAGAGAGAGAGAGAGAGAACACGAGAAGAAATCACTATTCGTGTGGTGTAAATAGTATGATAAAACTATGGGGATAGACCATTTGGGGAAAGAGACAGTTTTATGTAGAATAGAATGGTAGAATGTGGATGGTCGAGGAGGATTGAGAAGGAAGGCAAATGGAGAGACGATATGATGGGGGCCAATATCACTCCTCGTTATGTTATACACCATTCAGAATTCAGATACATAAGCAAATCCCTGTACGAAAATCCAAGTCCTCGTTTCCTCTCCTTTGGTTTCAAGTCTGACGGACATTCATTAGTCGAGAAAGACGAAGGTTTCCGGGCGAAAAAAAAAAATCAACAGTTGGCCAACTAACTTGCTCTATCAAATGGACGACTCAAAAAGAAAAAAAGCTGAAGGACAGTTCCCGTTGAAGTTGAAGTTGAGTAAAGAAGATAAGGAAGCCGGAGGAGCTGGAGCTTGGAGTGAATATTTGATGGATTGATCAGTTCCGCGGCTGATTTCCACAGATTAACTTTACATTTCATTTTATCATATTTATTATCTGTGTATCCCCAGAGTTTCCCCTTTTTTCATCTGTATCCCTTTTCCCTTTCCATAGCAAAAGTAAGAGGAAAAGAGATAAACGGATGAGGAAAGCAAAGTGTACAGTCGATCGGAGGAAGAGGAGAGAAGGAGGAGGAGAAGAGAAGAGGAGAAGAGGAGAAGGAGGGGATGTCACGGGCTGCATGACAATCTGAGTTTATGTACTCTCCTGTCGTTGCCGCCGTTGTTGTTGTTGTTGTTGTTCTCGTTATCGTTGTCGTTGTCGTTCCTTCTCGTAGTTCTCGTCCTCAGAAGCACCACCGTAAACCCGATCGCTTTTTACGCAACACGAAATAATACGCTTAAAATGATTGACGCAGATACTCGAGCAACATCTTAAGCGTATTAACTATCTGTATTTTCTTCGTCTCTATAGGAAAACGATTGGGCTTAAGTTGACGACTGACGTCGACTCGCTTTCTATATCTACTTTGTAGAGAGCCACTAGAAAAGGCCGCTACAAGATACAGACGACGTAATGCCTACTCATATTATTATTATTATTATTATTATTATTATTATGAGTTGTGGAGCTCTCTGCACGATTTATCAGAAAACATTTACAAAAATCCAAGGTATATTAGTTTATATTTATCATTTAATTTAATTTAATTTAATTTCACTTGACTTCCTGTACAGATGTGAATGTGATATTGTCTATTCCTTCCTTCTTTGCCTTTCCTGCCTTAAACGGCCTATCAATTCCAGTGTGGAGTTTGCTGCACAAGTTGTGAAAGCTGACTGACTCGGACGAATCACTGTGTTTCTCTGTGTGGAATTCGTATTGATTAGATTCAAAAAAGTGTGACCTACTTATTAATAAAAACTTTTTATTTGAGTAAACATGAGTTGTCGCTTGGTCACACATTGAAAACCAACTTTTTCCGCATCCTTTCCATGCCATCACTCTTTCCACAGGCTAAGCTTCGACGGGACCAGGAAGAAGCAAAGTAGCAATTAAAACTTTGTTCCACCGATCCCTCTTTCTCTTTCTCTGTATTTCTGTGTGTGTCTGTCTGTGTGTGTGTGTGTGATGATGAAACTTTAAATTATTTACGAAAAACGTTTCTTCCCTGCTATTCTTTTCCGTCTCCCCTTTTCCCACATCCGTACTTTCCTTCGACTATCCTGGGTTTTTGCAAAACAAAATTTTCGGGGGGGGGGGGGGGGTGGACTTGGATTTATTCTTCGTCTGTCTGCATATATGCACAGAAGTTTTATGTTCGAAACTTGGAGGAACGAAAGGAGGAAACGGACGGACGGACGGACGGACGGACGGACGGATGGTGAATAAAACACAAACAGACGGGATTTACAGTAATCAAATCCTCATTTCCGTCTCTCCGTACAAACGTATAAACGTATACAGAACTCATCTCCATCTCCATCTACATCACCACCCAAACTCATTTTACAACAGACTTCAAAATAGTTTACCTCACAAAAAGTTACACTTTTACTTTCCTTCGAACTGACAACTGCCTACAGATTTTCTTTTTTAAAAAAAAAGATTTAAAAATTAAAAGCAAGTAAAGAAAAGAAGAGAATTTTCGTGCTTTTCATCTTTTGGCTTGAATTTGGATGGGAAAACTTAATTTATTTTAATTTGATGCTTTTAAGGAGGGTTTCAATTCAAGATAGAGAGAGAGAGGTAGAAAATGGGTGTAAAAGGGGAGAGAGAGGAAGAGAGAGAGAAAGGGAAAGAGGGGTGAGGGAAAGTAAGATGAAATGAAAATGGATTGAGGTTGATTTCTTAAATACAGCCATGCGTGTATGGAGGATCATGAGATGCTCGAGGGCTCGTGGGATTCCTCTCTACCTCTTCTCTAAATGATAGGCCACATACGAATTTGATTCATTGAGAAAATTCAATTTCAATTGAAAGAACATTTGATGTATGAGCCAAGTCTTTATGTACGCGAGTATATTCACTCTCACTCTCTCACTCTCTCTCTCTCCTCTCCATATCCATTGGGGTTCATTCGTATGCACACAAACTCTCTCTCTCTCTCTTTCTTTTGCTCTCCTTCTTTTTCGTCTTATTTTTGCACAAGGCGAAAAAGAGGAAGAGAAACGGAAGAAAAAGGAGCCACGAGAAAAATAAGTAGAGTAAAAAAAGCAAGTAGGAGAGACCAAGGCTAAAAACGAGCAAAACTACACTTCGTTTTCTTTATAATAATAAGAAACGAGGAACGAGAAGGAAAGGAAAACTGGGAGATAATAAGAGAGAAAGAGAGAAAGAGAGAAATTCAGCAGAAGGTGAAGGGGATGGAAAAAGAAAGTAATGGCATGATGGTATGTTATAGTCATAGTCATAGTCAGGTACAGCTACAGCTACACAGCTAGGAAACTACAGTACTGGAGTACGAAGAGAGAGCGAGCGAGCTCTTTTTCAGTTTCATATCCCTCGAATCTTCTCTCTTTCTCTCTCTCTCTCTCTCTTTCGCTCTCTTCACGTCTCACAATAGGCCGAGTAGGAGCAGAAGGTTCAGTCAGGAGTGGAGGAGAGATGAGAGTAGCGCAAAAGAGAGTGAAAGCGAATGAGGCTGGGGAAAATCAATAGATGGATGTGAAGGAACATACGCCTTGTGCTCTCTCTCTCTTTCTCTCTCTCTCTCTTCCATCCTTCCTTCTCTCGCTCGCCCTCAAACTCGTTCGTTCGTTCGGTTTCAGAAGTCGTCGTCGTTGTCGACTCGACAACGACGACGAGGTAGCAAGCAAACTTTCTCTCTCTGTTTCTATCCATATATGTAATACGCATACGTAAGTCTGTTGTCGCTTGCCATACACGAGAAGAAAAATATCTCTGTCTATACATACGATATGCATATATAAATACAAAATCTATATGTATGTAGAAAAAGGAAGGGAAAGTCTTTCGTTATTATGAGTCAGCTATCTCCATTTATATATATATACATTATATTTTCCTCTACAAACACACTATGCTTGAAACTCTACACCTACTTTCTCTCTCGCTCTTTTGGTGTGTGTGTGTATGTGTGTGTGTGTGTGTGTGTGTGTGTGTG